>JABWIB010001372.1:35952-71342 GCA_016617825.1 Platyplectrum ornatum | reverse complement strand
AGAACACTTTTGTGTGTCTCCAGTCTTCCAATCAGAACACTTTTGTGTGTCTCCAGTCTTCAAATCTCTCCCTCCTTATGTGTCTCCAGCCTTCCCATCTCTCACCCTTGTGTGTCTTTAGCCTTCCAAATTCTCAACCTTATGTGTTTACAGCCTATTTCTTCGCCTTTCTTCGTCATTAGCTACATTAGTCCTACTTAAACTTCCTATTGACTATTTGTCTGTAATTTAGATAAATGGGTACCCATGGTTACTGCTTTACACTCTTTATCCTCTAAACCATGGCTAACACTCTCCATAGCGCACAATTGCCAATGGATCTCCTATTCCTCAACTCTCACTGAACTTAAGAGTGAGTTACAACTACCATGTATCTGGATAGACAAGCAGCTTTTCTAGAATTTGAAGCAGGGGAGGTGCACTTTACTAACAAGTAGAAATATTATCTTGCTAATATAGGACATATGGAAAACTAGATATTCCAGACTACATTTTATAGTTATTGTAGTGACCCATCATGTTAATGATGGCAATGTATGGGAATTACCATCTATTAATTCTCCATAATCTATGAAGTTTCTTACTGTTTGTATATCTGAATATATCTGGTATATCCAGTATATCTGGTATATACTTCTAAAGAACACCTTGAGTAGAAGAACAAATACAATCAAACAAAAAATAGTACAATCTTGGCTTACTACCAACAATCTACATTAGGTGCTGAAGAAGTGACTCTATGGGCAAATGAAATCCAAGTGACTTTGGAAGCAGAAAAAAAGGAGATCCATTATAAGAACTGTGAACATTTTTTCCGAATGAATGGACTACATGTGGGGAAAAATCCAATAACAATTGTGGTATTTTCATAGCGACATTATTTGGTATTATTAGATTTAAGCACCTGGAGGTGAAAGGTATTATCACCATTTGTATTGGTGCTTGAGTAGAAGATTTCCCGTCAGAGATTTTATTAAGTTTTAACTGGAAGCCAAGTGACACAATGTACTGTTTACCATTGAATGTTTTACACTATTAAGGTGACACGAGAACACCCTCTTCTTCATTTCTACCCCCCTTTATCTTCTATTGACATCCAGTCGCTGTCTTTCTTTATGTTGTGTCCTATTACTTATGTTAAGTTTCTTGTCAATAACAGAATGATGTTTTTTACATTCAGCTAGTTTATTGTATTTCAGACTTCTCTGCTCTATAGACCAGTGCATGCACATACAGTCACTGCATGACTCATTGTTTTGTTCTATGATGTGTTGCAAATTATATCTGTAATGCAAACATTGTTGTTAGTGGCTTTAAAAAACTTAATAAAATGTTAATTAAAAAAAACCCATTGTACCCAGAGTATGGGGACGGTCTCAAAAATAAAAGAGCGCTAAAGGTACAAATCATTAGAACTATCCTAAAAGAAAATGATAGACCTGCTGCTGAGTAAAGTACATTCTAGTAGAAAAATTTGCATATGATTTTAATCAGTGCTCGAAATAGAAAGTGGCGGCTTGAAAACATAATATAATAATAATAGAATAGAGTGGATATTTATAGTTTTTCAATTATATTAGAGGGAGAAGTGACTGTATGATGTACCACTATATACATCTCCACTTGAGCCTTGATTTAAATAAAAAAAGTTACGTGAAAGCACATGATTTGTCAAGTAAATGCAAGGCTATTGATTGAGTACTTAGGGCTAGTCCTATAAGTACAGTAAGTGATCTTAGGTGATCGCCTAGGGCGCAGGGCATGAAAATTAGCCAGCTTGGGGCAGGGCCGGTGACAGGGGGGACAAGGGGGACAGATGTGACGGGGGACAAATGTGACGGGGGACAAGGGGGACAGATGTGATGGGGGACAAGGGGGACAGATGTGACGGGGAAAAGAGGGACAGATGTGACGGGCCCCAAGCTTCAGGGAGCCCTGGTACTAGTGTTATCACTACTGAGGGGGGACCCAAAAAAGTCTGGGTGTACCGGGGCCTCAAGATTTCTGTTGCCGGCCCTGGGGGCTACTCTATAGGATGGCAGTGCCCTCCCGGACCCCTGTCTATTATTTCACACAAAAATAGTGGTGTGTTTATGGGAAGGGGGGGATTGGGGTTGCCCTGTGTGTATGCACTATATGAAGTACTATGAGCAGTACTATATATATATATATAGGGCCAGGGTGTATATGTGTAGCTCCATGCTATCCTCCACGCTGCATGTACCATATGCTAGACAGCCTGATTAGCTTTCATAGCACAGTATCAGGGAGGAGGGGAAGCCGGGGATGGTAGCGGAGTGCCCCGTGAGCTCCCTTACAATGACCGGAGTCTGGGAACGATTCCCAGCCGCTGCTGTGTCCGCATGACTGGGTGACAGCATAGAAGCGCTTCCTGTCAGCAGTGTATGGACCCGCCGCCGGGACAGCTGCCAGGCACTTCCCTGAGCCAGTGCTGCTGCTCGGGCCGGTCACACAGAAGCTCCCTCGGTGTATTGAACCTGTGCACGCTCCTCCCCGCGGGTCTGGGCTACAGGGCTGCTCTTACCATGTGCTAGTCCATGTCCTCCTTCCCTGTGCCAGGCCTGCAGCACACACTCCACAGCCTCCATCCATGCAGGTCACGGCGTGTGTCAGTGTGCTCACTCTCCTAGCCTGTGCCCGGCAAGTCTCTGGTAAGTCCAATGACATATCGTTATTTGTACCCGCTGTGCCACCTGTGCCATATACACTGTGTAACTGGTGGGCAGCAAGCATTCCACTATAGAGGGTAATGATGGCAGATGTCCCTTTTCATAAATCACAACAAAATAGTATCCATAGTAAGTACAGTATTTTAATAGGATTACATTATGTTTACCTTTCATTGTGTTTCCTTATAACAACATTATGTAATATAATATATATAATATAACCATATTCAATTCATAAAAGTTTATGTCAGCTGAAGACAGCTGTGTCCTAAATAAACTAATATAAGAATCAGGTCTAGTGCAGGGGTGTCATTATAATAGTTACACTACATATTGTATACTGTATATATTATATATTAATACATATATTATGCATATATATATATATATATATATATATATATATATGCTCTATTTTCTGTGTTTTCATACCACCACTTCCAAATTGCCACTTTGATCACTGTATATATGCATACATATATATAAACAAAATAAGCTTTAGAGCTTGCTCATACCAATTTTGTACCCCTCACCATCACGTTTGCTTGTGCCCCCTTCAGCCACAATACACATATGCTGGATATGCAAGGTCAAATTTAAACCAGGATGGATATGAAGGGTGTATGTATATCCCTGTTACTTTTATCAATGCCGGGTATTGCTTCACAGTAGCCACAAAAATGATTAATGAATAAACATAAAAATAGAAGAAGAAAAAAGTACTAATCATACAAAATATGAAAAAGTTAGACTGAAACAGTGTATAGCAAGTGTTTGTATCAGGTACAGTTATTACAGTAAATCCAACCTTATGGTCCACACAACACTGAGGATCTAACCTCTAATGAACTTTACAATGTCACAAATCTGATGAGGCCATTGGATTTTGGTTTGAAAATTGGTTTATTTTTGTATTGGGGGTTTTGCTTCAATGGGAACACATGTTTACTTTGAACTGATACACAGGTATTAATTATATTGATTATGTTCATGTTTAATTTTATTGGCTCTATATTGTTGACATCTGTAGATCCACAAAATCAATAGCAAAACTCAATCACTACCATTGCACCATTGATGCTGTAACTTTTGCTCATACTTAACCTCTGCTTTCAACTTCCATGAATATGTCTGAAAATACTGATAAAATGTTTAAAGCCTAAACTTTTAAATGACAATTTGGGTGTTAAGACTGGGTGTTGGGTGTTATGACTATACTCTCCAAACATTTAAGCACTTCCATGGGTTGGGATCAACCCAGTGCTGATGGACAGTAGGGATTGGGATTCAAATGCAGGTATGTTTAGGTATTCAACTCTGCTGATCCTGTGACAGTTTCTCATAACAGGGAGAAAGAATAAGAAAAGAAGCAAACCAATAGCAAATCAATGTGAGCGTGATACATTGAAATCGTGTGATTTTAACTGCACAATTGGGGAATTACTTATTGTTATCATCTTTCAGGGGGATTGGAGACTTATGGAACCTCTCGGGATGTTCTGTAAGTCTCCATTCCCCTTGAAATAAAGTCAGGTAAAAAAAATCAGGTGCATAAATATTGGGACAATATTCTCATATTGGGCTCTATGCACCACCATAATGGATTTGTAATGAAAAAACAAGATGCGTTTTAACTGTAGACAGCTTTAACTGTACAGCTTTAATCAAATGAACGCTGTAGGAATATCAACGGTTTCTATATGTGACTCACACTTTTTAAGGGATCAAAAGTAATGGGACAAACTAAACAATCCTAAATCTAAAGCTGGCCATACACTATNCGATAAATTGTTCTAATCGACCAGCTTTAGTCAAGAGTGGGCAAAACCATGTTGAATTGCAGGGGAGTTAAATTTAATTAGTTGCGATCAGAGATGATGTTTCCTAGCACAAGTCTAATAACAGTGTAACAGTAACGCTGGTCAGTATCTGTGTGCAAAATGCAAAAATAAAGTATTCTCCCTGCATGCAAACACTGACATTCATTTTACCTCCCCTGCAATTCAACACGATTTTACAGTAGAAGTCCATTAGTCCGGCATCCAACAGTCCGGAATGCCCGATAGTCCGGCATCGCTCAAGAAAATTGTAAAACTTTTGGTTTTCTCCAAAAGTGTCTTTAAAGCAAATAAAAACGCTCGTCGAGAGCTATTCGGAAGTTTTCGGGGTAGTTCGGGATCATCCGGAAGTGCTCGGTATTGTTCGGAAACAATTAGCGGCCGGCTAGTCTCAGCAGTCAGCTCCGTTAANCAATCAGAAAGCGTCTTACAGTACGTGTACATACATTACGTATATGACATGTAAAATAAACTTTGTTGTATTGTATTTGCATACTGTATTTGTAGTTTAATTATTAACCTAATTGTTCTTATAATTACCGCCCGTTAGACCGGAATTTTCGGTAGTCCGGCACCGAGCCGGTCCCGAACGTGCCGGATTATCGGACTTCTACTGTACCTTCTTTTGACTAAAGCTGGTCGATTGGAACAATTTATTGCATAGTGTATGGCCAGCTTAACTTTTTAATACTTGCAAATCCTTGGCAGTCAGTTACAGCCTGAGGTCAGGAACACATAGACATCACCAGGCACTGGGTTTCATCCCTGGTGATGCTCTGCCTGACCTCTAAATGGTTTACATCAGCACACAATGGTTTACATCTTTATATTCACTCGTGTGAAGTCTTCTCTTGATTGTTGACTTTGACAAAAATTCACATACCTCCTGGAGAGTGTTCTTGATTTGACAAACTGTTGCAATGGGGTTTTTCTTAACCAGGAAAACAATTCTTCTGTCATTCACCACAGTTTTTTCCATGGTCATTCGGGTCTTTTGGTGTTTTAAGAATTTTCCAAACAGTTGATTTGGCCACACTTAATGTTATCATATAAAAGCAAAATGATAAGTTACTTAACTTTAAGAGTAAATTTCGTGTACTTATTTTAATACAGAAATATGCTGACATAGTAATAATGGACTAGATTCAGAATCCTGTATTGCACCCAATTTATGTACGCAGCTTACATATATGGGATGTTGTGATTGTTTGCGTTTCCTGCCAGATGTGTACACTGGGGTCTTTCTGACACATCTTCATGCTTAAACCTTTCATAATCGGCAGATGATACATTATGGCAAATCTGCAAGGAGCACTAAAGCCTGGCACACACGGTAAGATAAATTGTTCCAATTTAAGGATTTTTTTAAGAGTGGGTAAAACCATGATGAATTGCAGGGGAGGTAAAAAAAATGTCAGTGTTTGCATGCAGGGAAAATGCTTTATTTTTGCATTTTGCACACAGATACTGACCAGCGTTACTGTTACACTGTTATTACACTTGTGCTGGAAACATCATCTCTCACCTGTTATACTGATTGCAATTAATTCAATTTGCCTCCCCTGCACCCCGTGTGTGCCAGGCTTAAGGCTTATGGATGCGTTTCATGTACAAAGTCATGACAATGGAGTTCACTTCCTTCTACCTTGTGAACGATTAGACCTTCTTACATACCGAACATGCACAGAGGTGCGGATCTTGCCCAGTTTCAAAAACACTGCACTTTCTGACATATGTAAGTCCAAAGGAATGCATTAGGCTATTTCCATCCAAATAGGCAATCTGATAATAGCGTTTATATTTCATGCAAGTTCGTTTGGTAAAAACAGATGTTAATATTGATTTTAATTGAAGGTGATAAAATGTCCATGATGATCACTTGATCACTACTCAGTACTCACTAATAAAATGTGTGTAAAATGTGTGTCCCCTAGGTACCTTATATTAATATAGAAAAAGAAAAAAATTATGTGCCTTATTTTAAAAAAAAATATTTAAAATAATCTATTTATTATTTTTAATTATTATTTTTATTAATTTTTAAAAAAATTTTTATTGTTTTTTTAAGAAATAATCTTTTTGTATTATATTGTAATATTTTGTATTACTTTTATAAGAATTGTGTAATGATTTGTTTATGTTTTATTATATTTTTATATTTAATGTTTTAAAATACTAGTATTTTTTTTATTTATTTATTTTTATATTACTAATATTACTTTCCTTTTTGTTTTCTTTTAATAATCTTTTCACATATTTATTTTTTTCTATTTTTTTCTTATTTCACATATTTATTTTTTCAATTTTTTTCAATTATTTTATAGGTATTTCCTATTTGTTTGTGTGACATCACTTTTTACAGCAAATCATGGCTGTATGATGATAGTGGAACTACCCTGGTTCAGTGTGAACGGTGTTGGCCAGGGTAGTTAGTTAATTACCAGTGTAATTCAGCAGTGTGAACGGGTAATTCAGCAGTGTGAACGGGTAGTTCAACACTGAATTACCAGGGTAGTCAGTATAAATGTGGTATATGTAGCAATTTTTCACAAATTTAAGAAAATGTGAAAGTTTCTAAAATTTACGGACCAGTTCACGTTGGATCCCAAAACAGCACTCTGGAAGTGTGTTAATCCTTTAGGTGTTTAACACGAATAAAAGCAAATTTTACATGTTAATGCATTTTATTCTGGTCCAGTGTTAACCAGGATAGATGTTAACCTGTAGACAACACTTAAAATGTAATCCCTTGATTCTACAGACTTTAGACATATCCCATATATGGTTGTAAAGCACTGTTTAGGTACACCGTAGGGGTCAGAAGTGAAGGAGCGGCATTTGGCTTTATTAGTGCAGATTCAACTGAATGGTTTTAGTGCGCCATGTTGCATTTGCGGTCCCCAGTTCTATCAGTAGAGTAAAATCTCCCAACAAGTGATACAATATTATAAATTACACCCCTCAAGGAAATCATATGCGGGTATAGTAAACAGTTTGACCCCACTGATGTTTTTAGCGTGAATGTTTTTTTTTTAAGTTTGCTTTTTTTTGCAGGTTTTCATGCATCAAAAGTTGGCATAGTACCCTTAGAAACTATGAAACTATGTGAATATCAATTTTTAATACTGGAAATATTCACATTAGTTTCATTTACAAAAGCTGAACATAGTAACCGCCGTGATTACTCTGCCAGCTTTTGTAAAAAAAAAACACACATGGACACAATATATTGGCTAGTTAGAAATGACTAGCCAATCGCGGCCTTTGCGGGGGATGGGGCCAATATTTTTGGTCCCCCTCAGCAGCAGTAAAGATGGCATCTGTCAGCGAGATTGCGGGGCGGAAGGGGTTAATTTACCTACAAGCCTGTCTGACAAGATATGAAACCTCAGGCCCTTCAAAAAATATTTTTTCTTATATTGTACTCTGAAGTTAGAAACTACTCATTACCACCTGGCTCCTCTTAGGCTAATATCGTTTCTATTTCAGACAAAGTATGGTCCAAAATGATATACCAGAGTTGCCCCTGCATGCATTTCAACAAAATTAGTTTCTATGCATAGCACAGACTACTAATATGTTTCCCCCACTAGACCCTAATACATTTTTTGTAGAATGCTTGTAGGTATAATTAAACACATTTCTACTTTTCAACCTCCAAACCAAATAACTTTGACCTATTTATTGATCTAAATACACAGAGAATGATGAAACGATCAATAAGTCCAAACTAAAATGTCCATCAAAATTTTACCCATTAGAGTTCAAATCATGTCAAATAGAAATGTTTTACAAACTTATGAAAAAACAATGGGGCAGAATAGAAAATAACACTAAGTTTAAAGGTAAGAACAACCTGAGTAAAAGGGAAGAGAGAGCCCTGAAGGACCTAATGGGTAATTAAAATGTTGTGTTTAAACAGGCAGAGAAAGAGGGTGGCCTAGTAGTCCTTAATAGAACAGATAACGTGAAGGAAGCCAATAGACTACTGAGTGATGTAAACTTACAAACCCTACTGAAAGGCCCAACAGATGACTTCTGGAGTCAACTAAGACCTCTCCTGTTAGAAGCACTGAAAATGGAAATGATCAACAAGGACGAATACCAATTTTTATTAGTTAGCAATCCTATACTCCCAATATTTTATTATTTGCCCAAAATATATAAAAGCCTCACCAATACCCCTGGAAGACCCCTGGATCGTTTTAAAGAGAGGGGGTACCCTACAAACCTAGTAGATGATAGAAACAAAAAGAAAACCTATTAACCTAAAGAGAAAAATACGAGGGTGAAGACCCACCGTCCTTCATTACAAGAATTAATAAATCAGACAAAGTCAGACAGCTTCACATTTTTTCCCCTGAAGAAGTCGTGGTAATTACATAATTGCTGGATAAACGTGTTGGGACCTTTTACATCTTTGACTTGGGGGTATATTTACTAAGGTGCGAGATTGCAGTGAGATTGAAAACTGGGGATGTTGCCCTCCAGTGTGCAAAATGAAACTGAATATGATTGAATATGATTGGTTGCTATGTTGTTGCTATATGGGCAACATCTCCACTTTTCAATCTCACTGCAATCTCGTCGCTTAGTAAATATACCCTTTAGACTCTAACTGCTCAACCCCTTCCTGCCCTCAAAACCTTCGAACCACTATGGAAGCGAAACGAGATGAGTGGAGGACATTGGAGATCTGCGTGCAGATAAGGAGTTTATACCCGATGGGTTTATGAATCGCTTACTTTGTACTATATTGTGGGATGCAGTTTTTATTTATTGCATAGTAAAGATTGTGTTTTAAGCGGTACACACTATTGGCGGTATTCTGTTATTCTTCCTACCAATCACAATCAATGCCTGAGGCTGTGAGAATAGATCTGGTGGTGATCGAGAGCATTGGAACTCAATACAACAAATGAGCCTGAACTAAAGTTACCGTCTGGCACGCTGCTATTAAAGCCTATTACAGCTGTTTACTCATACACCCGAAACGTTTCAGCTATATGTGGTGTTCGGTATTAACTAATACCTATGCACTAACCTGCACAAACAACCTCCCCCCCTCCCCCATAGTTACCTTTCTAATCGGGTTACTCGTGGTATTTTGTTTACTATTCAACCAACAGTGTTACACTATATTTTTTTATCTGCTATTTCGAATATCCACATAAGCTGAGAAACTACAATTGGTGCTAGAACCCGAACCCCCTCCTATTTGACATTTCTACTTTTATTAACTCTTGAACATGGACCAAATGGAAAATGCTCAAACTTTATTACTTTTTAATCAGTGCTGCCATTCTGAATTGTTTGATTCCATATTGACAAAATAAACTGCCCCTTGTGACCCAGGAATACAGAACTTCACTCATACAGAACATCCTCTCCAGCTGGAGAGCATCGGGGTACGGGGGAGCAGCTGGGCCTCTCTGGTGCCCTGCCACGGCTGCTGAAAGGTAAGTATGGATTCATAATTTTTTCTATTTTTTTTACAGGTATTTTTTTTTTAAAATTGTTATGCAAAACAATATCATTGATACATCAGGAATTATGGTTGATCAACAATATCGTTGTTTACATTTTTCTGGTGTTTAATTTCTGTGTTTTGTTTTTTATAAGTGGACATCCACTACAACGATTTCAGACAAAATTGACGATAATGAAATGCCAGCTTAACTGTACCATTTACATCTCTCATCCTGCCCCCCGTAGGTACCAACCCAGATGTCAGCTACGTAAATTGAGTAGGTTGTGTAATTTACATACTTCTCGCAAAATAGAGAATGCATGCACACTCTACTTTAAGCATCCAGGCTGTGAAAAACAGAATTAATTCCACAGTCTGGATCCAGCCCTCCATTATTATGGAACATATATATTGCACAAACGCACACTGCCAACATGTATGAAATTGTTTTCAGTTTTTTAAGCTTTGGGTAAGAATGCTACCTATATCATGCTGTGCAATGTAAAATTACTGTTCAAGCCATCAGGGCCACACATGCAGGATAAGGTTGCTTTTTAAATCACCTTTACTATGCTGTGTTTGTGAGATTCCATAATTTACTCTGCCCACTGAATTCCTGGAATATCTTGGAATGTGTTTAATCATTGTACTGTATGACTCTTCACAATCTGGAACACGTAGGATGACATGATCTCTAATGTGCAAGCTTGAGACTTAACTTCTGGTCAAAGATCGAAATACATGCACTATAATATGCAGATTCCTTTCTCCTTAATCATTTGGTTACATTTTTTTTTATTAACCAGCAGCTTAAGTTGAATTGAACTTTTTCAAATGATTTATGATTTATAAATTATTGTGTTAATATCAGTTTTACATCAATACAGCATTTATAATTATAGTCTCTACACTTTGCTATCTAACTGATGGGAACAAGGGGGTAACTACTCTTAATGCATTAATTAATTACTGCATAGGGAAAAAAAAATTTGGAAAAATTTGGAAAAAGTCGGTGAAACCAAATATATTCTTTTTTGTGTGTCTTTATATACTGGGTTTGTGTATAGTGGGGGTGTATACAGCAATATGTATGTCATACTGTCTCCCACTGATTTATTTGAAAAACTATAAATCTCAATACACCTCTATTGTATACCGTTTTACCATACCACCACCTCGAAATGTCATGGATTATTCTGTTTTAGAATCGCTTTTAACATTGAAAAGGGAGCTCTCTATGGTGCAGTATCTTGGTTTATTAAAACAAATATCACAGCGGCACAAGGAGTACAAAATGACCATGGTAAGCATGACAAGCACAAATCAATAAGGCTTGACCTGAGGAACGGAACCATACATGAACACCACAGTATTGGGGTTTTTATTAAAACATTTGAAAAAAAAAAACTCTTAAAAGAACAGGTATAATATCAAACCCCTCATTAAGTACCCTTGGCGACAGAGTGTCTAAGTTGAGAATACAACATGATTCTCTTTATGTGCAATGTGTCAGGGGACATTATGATTGGGGACTTTTTGTGAGATACTTCTCTAATTCTCCAGGACTCGGATCTTAAAGGGTTGTTTAGTTTTACCGACGTACTTGAGTCCACAAGAGCATTCAAGAAGATAGATAACGTGAGATAGATATCGTTTTGTATTGCTGTCCTCAAACTTAACTGTTAACTGTGAATAAGGGATATTATATTTCCACTGTTTTAAGTGGCAGATTCCATAATCGATAGGTGTAGGCAGAAAGATTTTTCAGGTAAGTCACAGTTCTAATTTCCCCTGGAAGGGCTATCCCTTCTAGCATTAAATAAAACAACTCTTACTGGAACAGCCAAATTTGGCTGTATATTTTAGGCCAAAATGTTGGAATGATTCCTCCGATCCTATCCATATCAGAAGGAAAGTGTCAATGTACCAACGGTAATATTTTGTACTTACACACAATGGTGGGCATGTGTATATATATAATAATGAAACTTTTCTTTTCAATTCAATATCTTACAGCATGTCATAAGTCAACGTTTCAGCTGCTACCGCAGCTTTTATCAGGACAGGACATCGCCACAAATATTATATCATCCATATTTGTGGAGATGTCCTGTCCTGATGAAAGAAAACTCGACACTCGTTTTTGGATGGTATGGACATGGTGGAGCCGTAGCATCGCAGCAAAATTTTAGTGCAAGTTAAGGTTGGGTACCTGTATATATATATATATATATATATATATATATATATATATATATATATATATATATATATATATATATATACAGGTACCATATATATACCGCGAGCCTCGGTTTTTACAGGCTGTGAGTGACCCGCAGGTTACCTGTACCTCTACATTGCAGATAATAATCACTGTGGAAAACAAACAAAAAAAAGAAATGCTGTCCACAAAAGAGATAGCTGAGATATCTCATTATTATTGATACCTTGAAAGTTTGGTATATTACAGTAGAGTGATTCTAAGTCTGTAATCTTCTCGCCAACCGATTCCACTGACTTAAGAAAGTGTGTTGTATTTTTGATATGGGATTTTAATTGGCATACATAAGGTTGTAGGTATAAATCCACAAAATGGCAAAAATTGGAAGTCAAGGATCCAACCCTGAGATAATTGGATGACATGGGTGATTGGACCTTGACTTGTGAATTTTCGGAAGGTGGTAGAAGGTAGGTATTACGGGATGTGGGGCAGAGAGAAGGGTGCAGTAACATTGTCAATGATGTCTCTATTTTACCCCTCTTGATAAATGATTTATACATAGACCTGTTACATTCAGGACTATGGTTAGAGGCAAGTTTTTTGTAAAAAGTTGTATCTTCTAATCGATGGTCGGCCTCTATAAGTAGACCTGTCCATTATAATAAAGCCCCCCCCCCCTCTTTCCTTATCGGCTGTCTTGATGACAATGGACACGTCGTTTTGCAGTGACTTCAAAACCTGTCTTTCTTTGTGAATCAGATTGTCCTTCAAGGGTCCTTCTCCACAGATAAACAGATATATTTAAAGTCGTAAGGTTTTTTTTGGTAAAACGCTTGTAGAAGGGTAATATTGGATTTATTTTTAAGTATCACATTTTTTAATATTCAATATTTACCAACCATTTAAGGTGACATCTGAAATTTTAAGTTAGTATTATGAAAAGTGAAATTTTGCTAACAAACTATGATTGTTGTATGACAATAGAAAGGTATTGGAGTGCATCCATTAAGAGAACATCTTTCTCTTTTAAACCCTTTATATTCTGTTTCTGTTCCTGGGGACCACCACCCACAATCAATATAGTATATTATATTATATAAGAAAATAATTGTCTTAATAAATCTAGATCAAAGAATCTTATTTATTGTTACTTGTCAAATGCTATTACATAATCAGAACAGTTCACATAAATGAAATGTATGAATTTCAAAAGGCTAATCCCTGAAATGTTTGTATAACTACCTATAGTTATAACTACCTAATCTTTTGTAAATCTGTCACCGGTATTTTTGATTTATTGAGAAGTGTATATACAAGTGTATTGAAGCATAACTGATATTCACTCTATAGGCAGAAAGATAAAACATTTTTATAACATTGTTATTTAACATTTTAAGTACTGTACCTAATGAAGGAAAATGTATACTATTTGTATCTTATTTATAAATTGAACTTCACATCATTAACCATGTCATAAATCCACTCTCAGACAAGTAACACTAGCAATTTCAGGCTTATGCACCTTGGATACCTAGTGCAATAAACACACATTTAGAGTAGATGAAGTCAGCGGGATAAACGCCTGTATACAGCAGTGACTGGTCACAGCATACATAGAAACCAATAACTGACCTCCTAACACATTGTCCACAGCAAATCCAAGCACCAGCACAAGTGTCTTTTAATGTACTAATTTCATGCATTGTGCCCCTTCACTGGGCAGATTAGATATGTTTCTAATATACTTGCCAGGTCCCAAGTGTTTTCTTTAAGAAGCTTAGCCTGGCTTGCACACGCAATCAACTTTCACAATTCTTTCATTTCTTTTACATTCTGATGTTTGGCCAGATGTGCTAAAAAAACAGATACTACAGATACTTGTAGTTTTATTGACTGCTGTTGTCTATTAGACATAAAACAGCGTCTGGTTATGTATGTGAAATAGTATCACCCCTTTGATTTTATTTATCTAATTTTGTGGTAAATAATTGTTGACTGTATAGTTCAGGGGTAGGCAACCTGCGTCACTAAAGGTGTTATCAAACTAGTATCACAATTTAAAATTATTAAAAGCAAAAGATTAAATAACAATTTAAATAAAGCGATTTCAATTTATACTAGAATGTTAAATCTCGATGTAAAGCAAAATGTAAAACATGCAGTAAAGTAATGTAAGGGACTTGTAACAAGAGTAAAATACCATTACAAAACATGTGCTTCACATTAAGATTCTGATGATAATGGTTGGAATCTGTAGTTGAATGATTCCATGACACCAGGGATACACAATATAAACCTAAAGCTGGCCATACACTGTACAATGTTTTAAAAAAATTGGACGATTTAGTTTAGTTTATGGGAACAATTCGTTTGAATGATCGGCCGATATTGTTCAAAAATGTCTGATTTTTAGATCTTTTGGTCTGTTCAATCTTAAATAGTTTTTTTTTTAGGTAAAAATCGTTCCGTATATGGGCACTTGCAATAATACTGCCATTAAGACCAACTTTAGACGCATAAACCAAACGATTTTTTTTATCGTTTGGAATTACTAATTTGCATATTTTTCCCCAAACAATTATTGTACAGTGTATGGGGGCTTACAATTTCTTAAAAAAAGTGTTCATTTTTCATCCAATCGTTAGATTTACTCAGTTGTAACATTATAAATTATTTATTTAATTAATACATTCATCTAACTTGTAGTGCATGAAATACAATAAAAAATGATAACAATGAAACATGAATATTTTATTCACCTGAAGACATATAGTGGAAACTAAACCCCATGAACTTTTTCATGTTGATTTACACATTATCAGTTTAAAGTCTTAAAGCAATCTTTTGAGGTCTCTGAACAGGTTAACGATTTATTGTTTTACAATACATGTCATTTGTCGAAAAACTATGACACTGTAGTTACTTAGGTTAATCATCACATCTTTAAATTGACATAGCCATGAGGGGTCTCATACCACAGACAGAAGGCTGATATCTCTGCATCTCTGGATAACTTACCTTGTCATTGGGCTGCTTTTGGCAGTGGACCATTAAGCAAGGTTTTGATTCCTAAACCATTCCAATATTTACTGATGAGCAGGTACATCCAAGCTTGTTGTTATTGTGCAGTCTAGAGCAAAATTACAACCTCCAGCAACACATTTTCACAGCACATTATAGCATAATTATATAATTTAGGTTTGGATGTACCAGGTTTGAATCTCAGCTGGGGATTGGTTTTGAATGTGAATGCCTCTAAGAACCGCACAAAGGAAGTACTGTAAAGTAAGGGGTAGGTTTGTTCCAAGGCAATTTCAATGATAGAGGGGCTTGTCTTGAAGGGTGTTACAAGTCAAGACAGAAGTAAAGCCAATACACTGGTACTGGGTCAACCAGCTGATAGAATGCTAGACAGATTTCTCAGAACACCCACTAAATGGTCCAGTAGCGATGCTGGCCTGTAAACGTATTAGTGGGTTTGCACTGAAACAATCAGGGAAATCAGCATTTTTGGAAGATATGGTGTCTAGGATCATCTAATAACCCTTTTCCATGAAATCATAAACTGGGTTGTCTGTTCTATCTGGACCACCTCAATTGAGAGACATATGACAAAGAAACAATATTCATGCTTAATTTTATTTTTATTATGATTATAATTATTACTGTTAGTAATAGAGTAAATGTGGGCTTTAATGTAGGGTGAAAAATTTAACGTAGAGGTCTTTAACACTCTCCCCTCACTCACACAAGAGTTATGATCACACAGACATACAACTCTGGAACTCAGCTACAGATGAGTTCCAACCACAACAGGCGGCGAAGTCTGGATTTTTTATTGTTATTAATATAGTAAAAAAGAAACAGTTTTTGGTGCCACTCCTAACAGTTTATTTTTAGTCATCAAAATGTGAAAACCTTTGTTCAGCATTAGTCATTTATGTAAAGTGTTGATGACCTCATACTGTTGACACATAGGATGAATGTGTCATGCTTTTTTAATTAAATCACAGCTATGCCCCACCTAAATTATAAGTACAGTTCATTAATATACTGTATAATGAAAAACACAACTATAATCACTTTTAAATGTTAGTAGGTGATACAAGTTTCCATGGAGAATACAGTATTAAACTTTGATACCTTAATAATATTTTCACATTTAGGACTGGATGCAGACTCCTCTGTCCACCTAGCACATTTTATGTCAGTGGAGGGGACAGGTCCGCCCCAGGGAGAGATCCACTGGCGTACAAAGCATCAGGAATTTGTAACGAAGTTGTTTAACCGCTTGCACATTTGTGAAATGTCAGTTCTCCTTTAAATCCTATTTCTTCCTGCATTCCTATATTTGGAATATCTCTATTGAACACACTTTTTTAATGTATGGTAACATAAACATTTTTTGCTTTCATTTGCTTCAGAACAATAGTACTAAATTATGCTATCATCTCTTCTTTTAGGTGCACCAGAATCATGCACTTCAGAATGTGGTAGACACCTTCATACCTGCTCATGCCATGCAAGTTGTGTAAATCTTGGCACCTGCTGTGCAGATTATCACAATGTATGCCTTCAAATTTCTCCTCACTCAGGGACACTAATGGGAGGGAAAGACTTTACTATTCTAAATGCTTCATATCATACGAATTCAAATGTGATATGCAGGTGAGTACAGCACTGTTGCACCATCAGTTTTGTAATATATGATACCTAAGTACTTCTTTTGTTTTTTAATAGAAACCAATTGTCCTTAAAATGTTTCATTATCTTAGAGGAAACAGGGCAATGCCCTAAGTGCCGTGCTTCTAGGGCCACACTGAGTCATAACTTCTAGAAGTGTGGCAAAATTTGCACCTTTTGGGGACAAATTATTAATTCTCTACTCCATCTCCACCTTCCCCTGCAATCTCCTGTGTTGTTCTGGGCCAATTTTGAAGCGTGGGTGGATCAACCAGATATTATACGGAGTGCTTCTCTATTGTCTATCATTGTTACTGTGACCAAACAAGATATTTTTCAAACTGACTCACCTTTCACTTGGTTCTGCTCCAGTTATTCTTTGTGATATTCTCTATATAAAAAGGCGTGCACTATTACCAGATGTGGAGAGAGAGGCGTCCTCCATTTCTATAAAAAATGGGGCCTGTGTATCGAATACCTTCCAGCTGACCAGCAGACACTTATTCTTGCCTTATATGAGTCCGTATATAGATATATGGACATATAGAATCATGAGCCCCTTTCACTATGTAGGTTCCCTTATTGCCTGGTTTTAGGCTGCACACGTGTCCTTTCCTTCTTGTTTCTTCTTCTTTCTCTTCCTTGTTCCCCCCCCCTCTTTCTTCTCTTCCCGTCTCCATTTTTATCCTTTTTTTCCCATGCTTAATTCTTCTTCCTTCCCCCCTTTTTTTGGCATTTTTACTCTTATTCTTATAGTTGGTCATTTTTGGGCATGTGAGATTTTGCGTAAGGAATTGTACTTTACAACTTCTTGCTCCACTGATTTGATATAATCTTTGTCGTTATCTGTACCTACTGTATATCAGTTGTTACCACATCCTTGATACCACATTGTAATTTATATGCCTTCTTATTTCATTCTCTATATAAAAATTTCAATAAAAAATCTTTGAAAAAAAAATGTTTCACTATATATAAATATAAATATGTTGTATGGTAGCAGTGCTGTCTGTGGATTGCACAATATATTTTCAGTAAAACAGAGAGAAATCTCACCTGCCAGCTCCATAATTTGCCTAATTTGATCTAAAGTGTAGAAAAAGATCATATTATTTCAGGAAGTTCAAACACAGGTTTTTTAATACCCCGTTTACATTACCTCAAATTAGCTGTCTTTTTTGATGAAAAAGCCGGCTGCAGTGAAAAAGCCAGCTCCTAAACTCAGTCTAACAGGGGCAGGCTGGCAAATATATATAGTGGCCCCCTTTTTGTAATATATTAATTTGCCTATTATTCTGGTTTTTCTGTCTTCCTAGTAATTGATTGTATATATAGTGTAAATGATATTAATTTCCCTTGTTGGAAATTAAAACGTTATTTCACCATGAAGCGCCTTTTATTTTTAAATATATATATATATATATANCCATATGTTCTTTACGCCAACGTTTGAATTGCCATCCTGGCAATTTTCCTCAGGGCAAAAACATAGACACACAGACAACTATGTTTTTGCCCTGAGGAAAATTGCCAGGATGGCAATTCAAACGTTGGCGTAAAGAACATATGGACTGGTTAGTAAAGACTGGTTAGTGCCCTCTCTTTTGTACTTTATATATATATATATATATATATATATATATATATATATACACATATATATATACACATATATATATATATGCCCCAGCCAATCAGGGTACGAGCGCTTTTCAAGTCACTCCTGGCTGCCGGGTCTCTCTGACACATGAGAACCTAGCAGCCCTGCTGAACCACCAATGAACGGTGGGCCAATTTAGTTTTTAAAGGCCGCACATGCCGATCAGTAGATCGGCATGTGCGCTGGCCCTGAACCACCAATGGTTCGGCCGGCCCGGGTGCCAACTGGCACTCTGGCACCCAGGCCAGCCCGCCCCAGCAGTCTAAACACTCCATTTACAAAAATCCGGCTACTGAAAGCTGGTGTTCAGAACCTGCTTAAAAGAAGGGGTTTGGCCCTCCTATCTGGCTTTTTCAGTCAGTCTGAACACTACATAGCTGGCTTTCCTCTCCCATTGTGTTTGTGCAGCGCTGATTGGCTCACACAGTGAGCTGTTTCCAGCACAACACTGCCTGTCTCTCCCTCCTCCCCCTCCCCTCATGTAAACAATCACAGCCAATCACAGCACATTTTCTGAACGTGGTATTAATGAGTAATTTCTGCAATTTGTATTTGGTTTTTGAATTCTGTTTATTTTAAGACGCGGGTGACAGTAAAGAAAAGTAAATTACAGATACAACACAATATAACCCATTCCATACCTCCCAACATTTTTCCGGGGGAGATGGGGACACAAAAGTCCCACCCCCCATCCAAACCACACCCTGGTCCCGCCTAAGCCCTGCCCGTTCCAGCCTATGCCCAACCTCGGTGCCACCTAAGCCAATAGCGATCGCTGCAAATCTTTCATTTAAATGTTAAAAAAAACACATTACTGTCTAACAGTTAGTCCCATTATCGGGACGAACTGCTGGGCAGGTGCACAAGCGGGACTGCCCCACTAAAAGTGGGATACTTGGGAGTATGCTCATTCTCTGAACATGGAGCGTCAGCAGAAATTAGAAGAATGGGCATCAATACATTTGTCAATATAGCAGATATAATATAATATAAAATTTTCGGGGAAACAAGAAGTGCAAAGGTGGTAAGAGGGGAACAAAGAAGGAGGAGGGGGGATGGAAAAGATAGTCAAGCAATAAGTAGCTTTAGTTCTACAAGAATAAGTGGAGTGAGTGGCGGGAAGCAAAAACAAGGAGTAACAAATAGAGTAAACCTATCGTAATGGCCCAGGAATTAAAGAGAAGGTGATCTCAATCCCATTATATTAAGATACCCTGGGGTTATCTTATATTTGTTGGGCGCCATACTCGGCACGGCAGACATCCAGCCTCTCTGATACTTCTGGTCTTGGCTGTTGTCTAGAGGTACAGCTGTACCTCTTCATTGTGGACGTGTCAAGTCCGGTCTTGTTTCTTTAACCCGGGACTTGGAAGAACACACTATTGCTGTACATTGCTCTGTAAATTACATCATCAGGGAGGCTTGCCTTGCAGGTTCTGCTTACATTGTTTCTCAGTTACTATATTGGCCCAGCTTATTCTGTGCAGCGGAGTGGGTTATTGTCTCTGTCCAGTTATGTCAGTTTGGTCTCCTGCTCCTTGTTGGTTCAGTGTTTACACCTGTATGCACTTTTCCTAGTCCTTGATCCTTGACTCTTTTTGTTGGTCCTCTCCAGTTCTTTCCTCTCTGGGGGTATACCAGTCCTGGGTCGGGCTCTGTTTCTAGAACTGGGAGCTAGTTGGAGCTGTTGGATATCAACCAGTTGCTAGTTTGCTTGGTCACATTCTTGGGTTACTCTTTGCCTAATTTTACAGTTTGGTGTTGTCTGTCTTGTCTTGTCCAGTAGTTAGGGTAACAATGAGTAGCTAGGAGAACCTGGGGACCACTACCTGCTGCAGATCGGCAACTGCAAACCCATCCTCATCTTCAATGACCCTGGTGCAAACTGGATCTGCAGTTAGACTCTGTGCCATGGTGACCCACCATAACAGTATTCTAGCCATTGGAACCAAGTTTCTCATATCTCTCCACAGAAGCTTTCCATGTCAACATGGGTCAACCAGTTCCACAAGTCAAAAGGAAATTTCAGCTTTTGCAGCATTATTTAAAAGGATTTTTTTTAATAATATTTCACATGCATCGTGTGATAGTGTCCAGATACTATCCAGAACTCCGGGTATTGGAAAATCTGCTTGGACAATATTATTGGGGAGGTCTCACGGACCCCTTTCCAAAACTCAGTCAGTCATGGGCAATTCCACCAAATGTGTAGCTAGAAATAAGTCTTCAGGGTTTGGGTTAAAACCAAGACACACTTCCTTTTTGGGTCTGTTAGACAAGGACAGTGTTACGAGCAAGTCACAGGGAGCATGTTGTAGAATACACAAATGATTAGGGTAGTAATGTGCTATAGATATTGACACTTTTGATAAAATGTCTATACACAATAATGTTATCTGCAATGATAATCAGTGTAAATAGTTCATACAGACACGTACCATAATAAGATTTCAGTTGCTTTTAGTTATATTTAGTAAAATATTTAGTTATTCATCTCTTAGGGGTCGGTTCAACCCCACGCAATGTGCGCTTTTCCCCATCTCTTACAGTAAGCTCAATGAGCCGCGAGCTAAAGATTGCGAGTTTTCCTCCCTTACGCTAATAGCATAAGGGAGAACATTAGTTGTGATGCCTAATTGAATCGGACCCTTAATGATGATTGACAGTTTGTTTACAATTGCCGCTAAAGTTAAACAATGTGACTCATAATTCTGTAGGTAAACAAAGTCTGTTCTTGATGAGAAAGCAGATGTACAGTTAAAACAAACACAGAACAAAATTACACCCATTGTATAAGACACACCTAGTTTTTAGCCCCCCCAAATTTTTTGAAAAACTCTTATACATTGGGAAATATGGTATTTTATGTGCCAGATATGCCAACGAAAATTAAATACATGACACGTGAATTCCAGGAAATGGATCCCCATCACTGTGGTTTTATCTATCTAAAGATTGGACAGGGTGCCAAAATGATGGAAATCAAACATTATCATTAACTGTTATACTATTAGTGTGTGAGGGGCAACCTTAGTGTTAAAAAAAAAGGTGCTGAGAGTCGTCCGTTAATTCTGATTCTGTCAGAGGGGCAATGGTATATGATCTTATGAAATGCAGTAAGCCCAAGTCACAAGAGTTTAAGTATGCCTGCCAAAAATCCTAATGTCCATTCATCACATCATGTCTCCGCCCTGTTGTGTGTATATATGTGTTTCTTTAGATGTATTTTTATACCATGCATGATGAAGAGACCCTGAGTAGTTTAAAAGGTATCATATTTGCAAGATTGCTACTTTTTCCTCATTGAAAAACAACAAAATTCATTGATATGTAAAAGGAAACTCCCATCTGGACTAAAACATTAGCTAAGGGACGTTGGGAAATCCAACAGCAGCAGCATCATCCTTGAAAAAAACAATAACAACTATGAAAATTATATCCACCACTCTGCATCTGAAGATGTCCTGTCTGGAAAAGGCAACTCACCATAGACTGTGAAGAACAGGTCTCAAAGAAGCCAGTCCTCGGTAATCTGGGTGATGGATGGTTCCAAAGTGGAAAAAGTGCATTGCCACCTCAGAAGAGATGGGGTGGTGATACATAAGGCGTCACATAAAGTGGTGCTTCAGGAGACCACAGGGTTGTTGCCACAGTATCAGTGTGGGCTTGAATGCTTTGAGAAGCCTCCACTGTTGAAGGGTATGCCAGGATAAATTCTGAAAAAGTAGGCCTTTGAAGTCCAGGTAACGTCGACTTCTTGGTTTTAGCAGGATATTCTCCTGTTGTAGTGAACACAGCAAATTACATCTCTTTGGCATCTGTTTGGGCCCTCTAGGAAGAAGGGTTCTGTGGGCCCTTTCAAATTCAAGGTATCAGGACACGCCCCAAATGCAGATGAGGGCATCAATCAAGCTCTGCTGGGAGACATCCTTTGGAAGTCTGTGCACTTGCATTTTATAATGGTGGCCTTGGATGTCAAGATGGTCTACATTTCCCAGAGGGCTACAATGTGTTGCCCCATTGTCTGGATGAGACTGAAAAGTGTGCCACATTGTCTGCAGAAGTAGATTCCATGGCCACCATCTGAACAATCTCAGCTTGAATGGTTGCACCCCGGGTGCTTATTTTTGCCTGCAGGCAGTGTTCTAGAACCTGTAGATCCTGTTTGGTCAGGAGATTGTTGAGGGCCTCCAAAGTATTTCAGTTCAATAAAGGATTTTTGGGGGACAATACAATGTACTTGTGTTTGGTGCATCTTCATATTTCCGTAATTAGGTCAGAAAAAAAATGCTTGGCATATATGGAGTAGTAGAATTAAACGTTTCATATTACAAAGGGGAAGATGAGTGCCAACATCTAATAACATTCCACAAATGTAATTTCACAATAATAGATTGGTTGTGTAACGTTCTTTAGTACTGCATAGCACCATAAACCATTACAATAGTAAGGTATCAGACTTACAATGCTAAGAAACTTAAGGCTCACAGTAAAGAAGATGTAATGGAATCAGGTTATGTATGGCTGAGGTCACTTGAGATGTATTACTGTTTGGGAATGGGAAAATGCTCCTAAAATCATTCTGTAATACAGAATAGTGGCTGTATATACAGTTTGTTCTTGTAATAACACTAAGCAGCACAGAGAACTACTTCATTCAGTATATGAGGTGTCTTGGAGAGGGTTTGTGGTGAGTATGTGCAGGTGTTATTTTTTTTTTAATAGAGATCTATTCCATAGCCTATTCTAGATATCCAGGCTGATTTCCCAAATCTTAAACAAAGCTGGATGTCAAATAGAATCTAGGACCAGTATGAGATGAACAGTTATAACAAAAAAATGAGCAGACTGGGTGAGCCAATGGCCAATGTTCTTATCTTCTGTTAAATTCTATATTTCTCTGCCACCTAAATGAAAGCTGGAATGGTAGTGCATTTATGGCAATGAGTCACAGGCAGCCAAAGCAGCAGTATTGTACAGTGAGTTCAGTTAATGGACAAAACCTTATTTGTGTGGAGTTTGCATGTTCTCCCTGTTTCTACATTGGTTTCCTACTCACCCCAAAAACATGCAGGTAGGTTAATTGGTAGCTGATTAAATTGTCCCTAGTCTACGTGTATATGAAATTGCCCTTATTTATCAATCCCCAATACTATAGAATGTAAGCCTGCGGACAGGACTACTCTTCCGCACCCATTCGGTCTCTCTGTATTCCCTGGTGCGGAATGTTAAAATATGGTTTTATTTTTCCTTTACAGTGAGTAACTGGTGGTTTTGAGATACTAGGAACATCCTTCTATACATGTCAGGTGTTTTTTATATTGTCTTTTAATAGTGCACTCTAGGTGGAATGGACACTATCTTGAATATTGGTACAGAGTTCTAGTTCTAGTTATACCAGATAAACACTAACATTTTCATGAGACTATTGTACAAAAGATTGTATAGAGTTAATAGTAAACATACTGATGGTTTGTCTATCAACAGATTCAACAATGAAACAGACACTAAGGGCTATGTGGACAGCTCTGGACATGCTCACTGCATCTCACCACTCATCTTACAAACTGGGCACATCAAGTTTACTTTGTCACTTGATAATGGACAGAGCTTCTCCCCATCAGGAATATGGTTAGCAGGTGAGTTTAGTTTGACATAGTAAGTACATTTTCTTATTATACAAAGTTAAATAGAAGAGTTTATTGATATAAATTGTACCCTAGTAACTAGTTGGTAAATTGGAAAGTTAACACTGGGGTAGTCATTTGTTAAATGGACATAGAATAGAATGAGTAAATGATGTCGCTTGGATTTGAAATAAGAAAATCTCAATATTAATGTCTGTCTCTGAGATGCTCCACACTTTATTTGTGCTAAATACGTTTCATTATAATCCATAGTCCCTTACAGTCCATCATAATAAAGGTTACAACATGATCATTATTGTTATTAAAATAGTGTTCTATATTGTGTGTGTTTTAGTCAGTATATAATCATACATACAGTGTTTACTGCCCTAAGCATTTTATGAACATTTTAATTGTCACTATGATTGAACTGAGGATCAATGTGAGTTTTAACTTATGTAACATATACTAGAATTAAAATTAAAATATTTAGGATAATATACTGTCTGGAACACTATCTTGTAAGACTCATTATTGCATACACATATCATTGTTTTATGTATTTCCTCTGGCTGCAGTTCACCACAGCAAAGCATCAGTTGCTGAAAAGAGTTTGCTTATTGAATCCAAAAAATGGCAGTATTATGGAATCCCTGAATATAATGGAACCCTCACCATGACCTGGGACTCAAGTATACTATTAACTCAACATGTCCGGATAGAGGTGTGGGGCTATCATGAAACAGGTGAATTCAAACACTGTCTCTGGTTTTACATCTTGCTGGTATGCTAGAACAGCACTATTTTATTAAAGTGCCACATTAGCACGTTTAAAATATTATTGTATTTTTGTTTATGGGCCATATTTTAATATATTCGAGCATAACATGTTTAACCAATTTAGTCTAATATCAGTGATTACTTATGATTTCAGTGATTAACAGTTTTATAAGACCAGTGCTGGAAAACCACAAAGAACAGTGAACGATTCTTTTTAGTATGACGGATGCACACTGTAGTCATGTTTTTATAAGTGTTATCTTGTCAATGCTTCAAAGCATGTATTGCACTGACCAGCAGACCCTGGTAAACTGTAGTGATTTTTGCAATTGGTTAAGGAGACATGGATTTTTTTTCACTGGTGGTTGCCTTTACACTTACGCTGCCTCTCATCTGTCCACAGCAGGTTACACAAACCCATTGCTGACAGCCAAATCAGTAAAACAAAACTGCAGCTTATTGCCAGTTTCTAAAAATCACCCTCAAGCTTTGCTGTAGTTTTGACAGATAATTTTCATAAATCTTAAATGGCTTGGACCATAGCTATGAGCCTAGATATGTACATCAATGAAACAGAAATAAAACTTGGGGCTTTCAGGAGGGAGGGAAGCAATCCATTGCTATGCAAGGGATCTAAGACCACTAGATAGCTAAGGAATTTTCTTATTTTCTCCAAAAACCCATTTGTTCATTGTTCCATATTGCTTATTTTGCCTTAAAGGTAACTCACCCTTGTAAACTGTATGGCACAACAGTATGGAATCCAATAAAATAATAATAATAATAATAATGCATGTAATATTTGAGCTTTGTGTAAAATAGGGATGCCAAATCCATAAAAGCGTCATTGTCTACAGAGTTTTAGTGTACTAACTCTTAACTACACTAATATTTGTCTATTATGGTAGCCTGGTGGAACAGAATACTTTAAAACCTAATTGTATGTGTCTTCTCTGCCTTTAAAACCTTATTGCATGTGTCTTCTCTGCTGCTTTGTTCAGGAGTTCCATACAGTGACACGTGGCAGGCACATTGGACCTACCTCTACACACTAAACGACACTTACCCCAACAATGGCAACTTCACCTTCACTCCAGTTCCTGCTCAGTCACCTTTTGATCAATGGGACGTAGGGATGTTAAGGATCATATCCAGTACCCAAAATGAAGGAGAGAGGTATAGTACTGCCTTCAAAAATATTTCTCAAGGTTTTTTTTCTTTACAGTAAACTTATTTCTAACTAAATATATAGCCTATATAGTACCTAGTCTAAAACTCCAAATTGTTAAAATACAAATATGTATCTAAATATTTTAGATTAAAATTCCATTCTTTATGTTATAAAACTAAGATTTAATATCAGTGGTGGGATTCAAATAAATTAACAACCGGTTCTATGCCCAATGGCTCCACACAAGCCCCACCCTGACTCCACCCAAGACCCACCCTAACACCACCCAAGACCCACCTATTCCCATCTGCAATTGGGACAAAATGTAATTTTTATTTAAAAAAAAAAAAAAACAAAACGAAACAACTCGCCTACCAGTTTGTCCATTAACCCTAATAATCGCTGGGGTATATCTAGACTACTGAGATCTGATAAACATAAATGTTTTGTAAGGATGATTTGCTATATGTAATTTTGCTGAAGATGTTTCCTACTTACACTTGTGTTCTGGCGACCAGTCCCGGTTATTATCTGGGCGCTGGGCAGAGATGCGCAGCGTTTGCGCAGCATAACTGAGTTTAATGAGCGAAGCTGGCACCCATTAACAACCGGTTCCGAGAACCAATACCAACATTAGGAAGAGGTTCTATAGATCCGGTGAGAACCTACTGAATCCCACCACTGTTTAATATGCAATGGAGACCACCTGCTGGAAGTGTCTGTGTCTGGTTGAGTTTCAGTGTGTCTGGTAATACAGGTGTGTGGAGCTTACAAAACTGGCTGCAATACAATTGGTGAAAAATATAAACCTCAACCTCAATCCTAGTATGCCTCCAACTACATGCCTCAATTAACACATTGTATTACATTTCATGGAAACAAGTTACTTGCTAGCAGAAGAGGTGCAAAGCTATGTATACTTAAAGCTATGTACAAATAAAAAAAATAGATCCACATATGAGAATACGCCAGCCAATGTGCCATTTCTCTGTGATTTAGCTGTGCATGCCAGGAAATGAAGAGCAGGGCTTTCTTCAGAGGGGGAGTATTGTGGGAGAAAAGTGGTGGATGGACATAGTCATTGTACTGTATGGGTATGCAGCCAGGATCGTGACAGATTTTATCATAGGAGGGAAAGGTTAAGGTTAGACTTTGAGAAGGGGAGGGTTGGGATTAGACTGCAGAGAATGGAGGATATGGTAAGTTTAGTGGAAGCGGAGGATTAATGTAATAATTAAGGTAAGGTATGGTGTTTGGAAAACTCACTTGTCGGCGCTATGGGAGTCACCAAAGTCAAACAGTCAGGCAGACTTCTTTCGGCACATCAGTGCAGTTGCCATTATGTTGTCTCCGGGAATTTCTGTCAGACTCCCTTGTCAGCAAGTCTCCCAGGACCTGCCCTGGGGCACTGGTTTTCTGGTGAATCACTGCCTCAGTCCTGATCACTACTATGAATGGGAGAATGACTGGGGATCACCTCAGTTCTGCCAATTCATAGTCCTGATCACTTCTATGAATGGGCAGAACGTGATTACTTACCACATATATAAAGGTGTGTTACTGTGATCATGGGGCATTGGGAGTGATTATCATAAGTCACACCATCCACTCCACATGGGCTCATCCATCCTTGTTTTGTTTCTTACAAGAAATAAAAATCAAAAGTCAGTATCTCTGACTTACTTCTTTACATAAAATGGTTGAATTCCAATCTGATCAAACTAAAGCTTTGAGTCGTACAACACACTGACCTACTGTCATAGACAGACATGTACTTTCTGGGTAATAGTCTTGTATAAGAGAAAAGAGGTACATAACTTATTATTTATGAAACAACATAGTTGGTCCTCTCATGTTGATGTTAATCTTATTTTGTTTCACAGAAATGTGCATGCAATATGGAGTCCTGTCCATGCCTTAGCCTGGCACTTACCAGACAGTTTCAGGAATAACCACAATGACTGGGCAACTAATAAATGCATGGTGTGGGTAAATGATGAGAGGCAAAAACTACCTGACTTCCTGAATGAAACAGAAGACTGTCCCTGCACATTGGAACAGGCCAGAGCTGACTCTGGAAGATACCATGTATGTATCTAATGGTAACAAGCTGTTATCCTAGTATTTTGCATGTTTCCAAAGTAACATTCCATGCTTCCACTTATAACAGTCCTGTATTCTGCAATAAAAACCACTTTATAATTCTGCAAAAGGGGTTAGAGCAGGAATGTAAACATCTATTCTGAAGTGACTAATGATATACACCACAGGGTTTCATATTGCTTACTCACACCATATTTCCTGCAGTCCTGGATCAGGTCTCCTGTCTCTGTGCTTTCATATCAATTAAATATTTTTTCCATTGATAAAAGGGCCAGCGTAGTAGCGTTATGCTGCTATTACACGCAACTGTACCAGATGACTATATAATTATTAGTACCACTATATTACCTTGCTAATAAATGTGAAACCACACCATATTACTACTTTATATCATATTCTGTAGTGTCCCAGCTACTTAAAAGCAAAATTACTAAAGCTTGATACTAAGCAAATTACTAAAAACATAATAAGAAATACCTCTCTGCTATCACAATTGACACCGTTAGAATCTAAAACTATTTAGAAATGAACATTGTTACTTGGTTCTTTCAGACGGATTATGGGTGTGACATTGAAAAGGGCAGTGTGTGTACTTACCATCAAGGTGCTGTGCACTGCGTGAGGAGCATTCAGGCAAGGTAATATTTGATATATACTCTTTTCTCACTTTATTTATTTATCTGACTTTATGTATAAGTAGTAACATGGTTAAATAGAAATGTATTAGATTAATGCCTATTCATTCAACAATTCTTGTTCTTTTTCTACAGTCCTCAATATGCAGCAGGTCAGCAATGTTGCTATGATGCTTCTGGAGCTCAGATGCTAACCAGCGATTCATTAGAAGGTAGTACACCTGACCGTGGGCATGACTGGGGCTCACCTCCATACAGAAAGCCTCCCAGAGTACCAGGCTTCTCCCACTGGCTCTATGATGTGATCACTTTTTATTACTGTTGCCTGTGGTCAGATAACTGTCAATACTACATGGAACTTAGACCATCCAGTGATTGTCGCACATATAAGCCCCCAAAAGTTGGTAAGTAAAATAATTGATATTCTGTAATAACATTTAATAACTTAACATTATGTAGCACGTTACTAATTTTTTTTTCTCTTCGAATATAGCTTCAGCTTTTGGTGAGCCTCACATTTTAAGTTTTGATGGCTTTGATTACTCCTTTAAAGGTAAAGGAGAGTATTTTCTGGTCCTGTCTACTAATCCTTTTCTGACCATTCAGTGTCGGACCAAGCCTTTTGAAGGTATGTTGCTGAATATAATATCATTAATTGAGATTTTGGGCAGGTGGACATAAAATAACATTATAGGATATTATATACCACATACAGTAGTAGAAGTGGAAATTTAGAAGTGGGGGTATGGACATTCAGAAGTGGCGGTATGGAAACTCAGAATATAATAGAAGTCAATGGAGATTTGTAGTATTTCAATTACATCAGTGAGAGAAGTGAAAGTATGGCATACCCCCGTATACACCCCCACTTTGAGCCCTGTATACATTTAAAAAATCACTTGAGCACACATATCATTTTTAGGAAATTAATGAAATTTTATGTATCACCATAGCAATACATTCTTGCTATTATTGTAAATTTAAAGATAGGCTTTTTTGGCGGGAATATGGGATGCACCAGTTGCCTGCTTGAGAATCATGTCAGGTATGACCTCACATATCATGTAGACACAAATCCCTATATAATGGTGTGAAAAAGTTTCAGATAGGCGTGGAAAAAGGCTGCAAATGAAGAATACTTTCACAAATAAAAGAGTTAATAGTTTACTTTTATCTATTAAAACACATTGTGAACAGAAAAGAGATCTAAATCAAATCAATATTTAATGTAACCATTATTTGCTTACTGTGCAGAGAAGTCTTGCCAGAAGTGGTCTTCAGGGACCAATTTTGCCCAGAAATTCAGACCTTCAACTTAGTAACTAAGTCTAAAGTATTCAACTGTGCTTGAGAACACAGAAACTGGGGTGCAAAAAGGTTGCAGGATATGCTCTGAATCCTTTGTTCTTCAAATGGCTGACTGGCTACAGGCAACAATGGTGGATGTTCCTTGCAAGTTTTTATTTCAGAAAATGAAGTTGGGAAATAATGGTGTTCTCAATGCTGAGAAATACAGGCAGTAGCTATCCATCATGCAATACCATGAGGGAGGCATAAAGAAGAACAAGGAATCCTGGAATGATGGAATGAGTCTATCTGGGATTACAAGATGAGACAGAAGGTTTTGAGCAAGGCTTCATCCCCAAAAGATATGTCATTAGTTCTACAAGATGTTTGGAACAACCTCAGATTCAAGCTCTCAGTTTTATTTTACACACTGGAGAATCTCACCGCTTAGTAAATATACTCCAATATGCAGTATATGCAAGGAAGAAAACAAAATACAGGCAGCTTACAGGTACAAAGTTCAACCCATGCCCAAAGACAAATATAAACAGAATATCAGATGGAGATTTGTAGAAGAGTAATTTGCATAAGAAGATTGAATCCAACTAGGCCATCCAAAATCTTGTGAAATTTCTGGGAATAACCCCTCTGCATATAGGTACATTTTTCATGGTCCAGTGAAGAATTTACCACTCAGAGACAGTCATTGTACAATGGAGCTGATGTAGCAAACCAGATCTGTGCTGTGCACACTCTGGCCCACATGCATAAGAATTTGAGGTTTGTTTAGATAAATAAAAGTGGGCATTTAAACTGACACCTAATTAACACCATTTGGTATCACTGACTGGAAGAAGCACCCCCATACATCCAAGACATTTCTCCACAAACCCTGCGTCACATGACAAGACCAAAGTAAGTGGAAAAATCGGGCATCCAACTTCACACATTTAGGACAGGCACTGGAAAGGAAAGGTTTGATCCTGGCCAACCGAGCAGGAGTGAGATACACTCTATGGGTAATGTAAAGTTTGTAAGCAGTAAGCATTCCCAAAGAGAAATTAATACTAAGAGAGAAATAAAAGTGCAATGTTGTCTGCTGAGAAACGACACAAAATTGACAAAAACAAAGCCAGGATTCCAGGAAAACTTCTGGAGAGAAGCCCTCAGACTTCTCAGGAAAACCAACAATTTGGAGCCGTGGACGCCACAGGAGATTCAGGCACAGAGCTAAACGGATGTACAACCTACTCCATTGCTATGCAAGCCACACCCCCATTTTAAAATAATTTTTACTTTGCAGCATTTTTTTCACACCTACCTAAAATGGTTGCACAGTACTGTTTATATTTAAATATTTTTTATTGTTGCAATAATTATTTTTTTATTGGTATCATATATAGAGAAATGTATACAGTAATGACCAATAAAGTACATATGGAAAGGACACTGTTTTGCACCGTATTCCCTGTAGTACAGAACTGTGGATACCGTGTGGCACCTTATAAATAACATTAATAATAATTATAATATTGCAATTATGCTAAGGTACATTTCTTTTATAATAGAGCCAGCCCCCAATATATTTTATTAAATATGAGGTCTGACATCTGGTATCATATCATATCTGGTTAAATACAAGTTTGGTTGTTATCTCCTTACAACCTTGTCCATTCGCCAAAGTACCACCTGAAATGTTGTCCATGTATCATCAGTGGTACTAATACTACAGTCCTGGTATAGATCAAACCCAGGTAGAAGCACATCATGGCAACTCAAAAGCTGCTTGATAAGCATACAGACATTGCCAGACTCAGAAAGACATCTGTACATGGTTAGAGCTTTATTGTGCATATATAGAGACCTATTATACATATAAGGAGCTATTATTATAACACAGCTGAGGAGGAATGAAGGACCTATGAAGTACCTATGGACCTATGGTATAAAATAGTATTTACACATCCTTAAATTTATCTTCATAATAAAGCTTTATTCCTGCTTATTTGGGCTCTGGGAATAATTTGAGCACATTTAAGAAATAAAGAGCCTTTACCCTTTATATTTAGTTACTGGTACTAGAAATTTGTACATTTCTTTAATACAATATTTTTTTCTCACACACGCACGACCCAATACTAAATTTTTTGTTGTTAAAACCAGTTTTAAATGTTGGTAAGTATACTTGCAATCAGAATTAAGAACTTAACATAATATTTACATTTTGGGAATTATATAAATGTATAACCTTGCTGTAGGTTTGGTGGGGCTTAATATTTAGACCAGTATAAACTGCAGATACAACTTATATTTGTACATTTTGTAAAATTACTTTATAATATTTCAAGTAGTGACCCAAGACTACACTGCTACATTTCATGAAGAAGAAAGAGTTCGAAGGTCAACTAATAATCAAATAAATGTGGCAAGCATTTCTTCAGTGGCTATGCAAGAAGATGGATCAGATGTAGTTGAAGTACGTTTGAAGAGTGAAACCCAGCATGAACTAGAAACTCTATTGAACGGCAAAGTACTTAGCTTTGAAGAGCAGAGTTGGATGGACATGAAGGGTAAATCAGTTTCCAAGTACATAATTTAATAGTAGAATTTCTACAGATTCCCATAACAGGTGTTGTAACTTATATAGCATAAATTGGTATATATAGAGTGACTTTTAGTGATGATTTTCTTTAGTTGCTGATTTCCACTACAATTCCAAACAATTTGTTTTACCACATATTACAAAGGTTGTTTTCTTTTCAAGATTCCTGTCCATTATGTAAGTTGTGTAGGTATGTGCAGTATGGAGTCCAAAATTGTTGAATGATCATGATAAACATGCCTAGAAAACAAAAAAAATATGCAAAATATTTTTTATGTCAGACGGACATTTTGTCATAGTCATTTTGGTGTACATTTTGTAAATGATCTTAAAAGTGGCAATAGCTCAATGATATTTTCTCTGCAGCAATTAAAACACTACACTTTATTAGCATCAATGAATGGCATGATGATGAATAGTAGATTTACATTTTTTTAATGATATTTTTATAACTTGAAATAACACATGGAGAAAATGTACATATGACATTCACTATAGTTTGCTCATTTCTGTACTCAGGTGTTTTCATATATTCTGCGACTGAATCAAATGTCACAGTCATGTTTCCTTCTGGAGCTGGGGTGGAAGTGAGAGCAAGGGGGGGATTTTTGAGCATCTCCACACTTCTTCCTGACGTTTTCCTGAACAAAACCAAAGGTCTTATGGGAGTTATGAACAGTGATCCTACTGATGATCTTACACTGAGGAATGGCACTGTGTTGCCTCTTACTGCCAGTCCACTGCAGATTTTTCACTTTGGAGCAGATTGTGAGTATTTAAACATGTACAGGAATAATACATCAATATAATTCACAAAAAAAAAACTTGGTTATCTAGTCACTCGTTTGTAGCAATATATAGAATATAATAAAAGAGTATCATTTAATTTAAAAACTACAAAAGGCGGGGGATGTAGTGCATGCTTTTGTGTGTATGCATTATTGCTTTTTAATGTGTATTTGTGCAAACAAATTGCATGTCAGTCTTTGGATTATTATTTTCCAAATGTAGGAATGGCAATTCTTTGCATTTTCAAGCTTAAGCTTTTAACTAAAACACTGCTCAGTGTGCCTTTTGCTTCTGGTCCAGAGTGTGGCAGTGACCAACAAAAAAAAAGCCACAAGTCTGCCAGAGATGAGAAATGATTCCCGGAGCCACAAATGTTAAGAAAAATTAAATTAAACATTTAGGTCTAAATTTACTAAAAGGGAGTTTAAAAATGGGGATGTACCATAGCAACCAATCAGATTCGAGCTGACATTCTCCAGTATGGTGAATCTGAGAGCTTGAATCTGATTGGTTGTTATGGGTAACATCCCTAGTTTCCATTCTCCCTCCTTAGCAAATTTAGGCCATAGAGTCCTTACTATAATGTAACTAACACTGGTACTGGTAACAACAAAATTGAATGGGGTGGGGGAAATGTCTTTCTAATCCAAAATTCCTGTATCCTCAACAATGATCAGTGTGTGAAATGTTTAGCCGTCACGTTTAGTTGCTTTCTTTGTATCAATGGCTTAATTATACAATGTGCCCTATACTTCTTTACCATACAAGGCCGTGCCATGACCCACCCTTCACTTCCTCATGCCTGCCCAAAATGTCAACATCCATGTTTACTTATCTCATTTGTTACTTTCTCTTTTTGGTTACGCGATAACAGAAAGGCTACCTTATTACTTTGTTTCTTTCTCTCTCTTACTGGAGAACATAAACTTGTGGCTCATACGCCCCAGTATTTATCTATTACATCTTTCCTCCCCCCCCCATCCCCAATGTTAATTACTGATTGTAGTTTTATCTAGTATGAAAAACAGCATACAGTAGTATCTTTTTATTAATGATCATGGACTGGATTCAGCCCTCCACTGCTGCTGGGCTCCCCTCCACTGCCCTCCAGCCTAAGTGCAGCGACTGCACTGATCCGAAGCTAGATCCCTGCGGTATCCTAACTTTTGTGTGGTCAAGGAGATGCCATTTCCCTCATCCACAAGAGATATACAATAGACAGAGGCTATCTTGTAATATCTCTGCATCATCCAAATGTAAAATTGGAATAGTGTCGAAGCCTGCATAGTGCATAGGGCTGAACCTGTTTACATACATCCATTTCCCACAGGGTGGACATGCTTCCCTTCCTGTCCTCTACTGTCATATTATTAACCAGGATAGAATTTTGGATCTGTCCAAGCAAATCAACACCTGCACCAAGGGGGATGGGGAAATAACTGTATAGGACTGTATATGAGTACTGGGTAAAACTACTATAGGTTATTAAATGGCCATAGTAGATTTGTTCATTAATAAAAAACAATCACAGCAGTTTCTCCAAAAGATGTTTTTTCTTAATTTCATTTTTCTATGCCAGGGGTTCTCAGACCCCATCCAAATTTTTGCAGGATCCCAGCAAGTTACAGCCAAACAATGCCCCTATATATTTATAAATCACACACATGATATGGTAATATCATTTTAATCTTAGGTAAGTTTATGTTTTGTACCAGACTACAAGTTAATTGGGGTCCAAAACTAGTCTAAAAGAATCCATTTAACCCCTTGGACACTACATTAATTGTGCATATTGATTAGTGAAAGTGAAGCTCTCTATTGGTTAGTTAAA
>JABWIB010001372.1:5905-34452 GCA_016617825.1 Platyplectrum ornatum | reverse complement strand
CCTCTATTGGTTAGTGAAAGTGAAGTCCTCTATTGGTTAGTGAAAGTGAAGTCCTCTATTGGTTAGTGAAAGTGAAGTTCTCTATTGGTTAGTATTAAGTGGCCCTGCCAGGAGTTCTGACAGGCGGTTGCCACTTAATTCTGGGAGTGTGATTATGTTATGTCTGTAAGCATGAGCATGACCATGAACATCCAAGCAAAGCCTTAGTATAAGATGTGGCTGTAAAAAAATAAGTTTGACTCCGCTTCCTCTCAGCCTGAGCCTGGGCCACCAATACTGGCAGTAATCCTCAGCATATCTTTCATGCACATAGTTCTTTCCAATCACATTTAACATAACAGCTGTCTTGTTTTGTATTGTTTGGTTAAGTTATACTCTTGATCTTGGAGTTTTGCAACATCTTTGTCTTTCAGGGGCAGTGACAAATGAGAGTTCCCTTTTCCTGTATGACTCTCAGGAACTTATTGATGACTATAGACTAAAACACGACCCAGATTTTATACCCATATTTAATGTTGATGCCAATGAAACTGATACACTGTATCAGGAAACAGAAGCCTTGTGTGGTGAGGATAAATTCTGCAGATTTGATGTCTTCACCACCAGAAGTCTTGCAGCTGGTAATGCCACAAAGATCTCACATAGTACCCACAGAATGCTGGTGCACAATCTACAGCCAGGTAACTAAGACACAGACTAACTACAAGCTTTTAATAAAGGCAATGAACAGACTAATGTTATTAGTTTATGATATCCATTTCATTTCAGTTAATTAAATAATTTCATCATATAATTTTATTTCTTATATATATATGTATAATTTGTCTATAGGAAGGACAATATTTACTGATGAGTTTTGGCTTTAGATATGGGAAAAGGAGTAATGGATCAGTCACTGTAGCCATTGGCCCAACATGCACAGTCCATGGATCATTGTCACCTACCTTCACACATTTTACTTATCTTATACCGCTTGCATAAACACATGGGTCCCCCCACACAGTTTACCATTTTTTTAGTTTTTAGACTTAAATTCAGCTGTCGCTGTGTCCAGGCTCTGTGTACCTGTTGCCATGGCAGCCGCAGCATGGCTCTGACGTGACCTACAGTATTGTCATGTCAGCGTCATTTACTATGAAGAGACTTGGGGGGGGAGGCATAAGGAGAGAGGACATTGATCAGAAGAAATAACAAGTAAGCAAAGATTTATTTTTTATAATAGATACAGGTGGAATAAGGAGGACAATGAGCAATCTGCGAGAAATATGATGATAGGGGTCATTCAGGGTGGTGCGTGGGCATACAGGGGGTGGCAGGACTGAAGGCATGGGAAGATGAAGCAGGATTTGGGGCAGTTATACAGGGATAAATAGAAGCATTAGTCATACAAGGGAAATACGAGCACTGGGGGCATACAGGGGGGGGGGGGGGGAGGGGAATAAGAGGATCGGGGCATACAGGGAGAAATTGGGTGACCAGAGGGCATTTAGGTACATATATATATATATATACAGTATATATATATATTTTATTAGTTTCTCCAATGAGCAGGGGCATTCTGGGGAAACAAGAAGGACCATTGGACATTCAGGTGTTTAATAGGACTGTGACAATCAGAGAGAAGTAAGAGGAATGGCGACATATACAGGCAGGATGGAGACCAGGGGCATTCTGGGGGAAAATAGAGGAACAGGAATATTCTGTGGCAGAATAGAGGTTGTATTCAGGAGCAGAAAGTGAGAGCAGGGGCATTTAGAGACAGAAAGAAAGAGTGTGGGCATACAGGGGGAGGAAGGAGTAGCATGGGCGTAAACGGGGAGAAAGGCGGGAAGTCAGGGGCTCTCACATATCTTAATCCAGCCCTGGTCTCGTCACATTCTGCAACTAGAAACATTTCAGTATTAAAGTATGATGATGCAAATGCAATCCTAGCAGTCTGATATGCTCCTTTTACAGGGTGCTGTCACCAATGCTACAGTCCCTTTTTCTACTTATATATGGCCAACAGCTAAATGTCTGTTTTGATATACTCAGTATGCAGTCATTTCTATGCATGGAGTAGTATGTGAAAAGGCCTAGTACAATCAACAACAGCTCTGTCAGCTGGTGAAGCTTTTGGCACAGGGGAAGGTTTGGGTTAGACAGCAGGGAGGGGAAGGTTATGGTTAGGCAACAGGGAATGGAGAGTTGGGAGTAGGCAACGGGGAATAGAGGCTTAGGGTGTGTGTAAGGGAAGGGTTAGTGTAGTGGGAGGGCGGGTAGGGGAAAACTCTACATACTTACCCATTGGTGCTGTGGGAGTAGTGAGCCCTCTGTTGGCGCTGCCCCTACTTCATGGTTTTGTTGACGTTAAAAATAAAGGGCTGTCGCAAAAGCGAACCACGTTCTTCTTTTAAAGAGATCTGGATCTGGTTTCATGTTATTATAAGGGTACAGTCCTTATATTAAGGTTGATTGATATAATTTTGCAATTGACATTTTATTTTAAAGGGGCTATATCTAGAACAATTAAACATTTGCAATAGTCCATAGAGGAAAATGTTGATAATTTTTGTCCACTGTTGTAGGGATACAGTTTTGTCAGTTTTGTTTGTAAAGGCAATACACCGTGTACAGGGCATTTCATCTGTTTTTTATTTTGAATATAATGTTCCAGGGGAGTGCCTGTGGGTGAGATTTCATAGAAGATAACACTTTTTGGTGAATTGTAAATGAAAACTACATTTTTGACCAGTTCCATGGTACAGAACTGACTGAAAGACATAAAGGCACGTAGCCTAATGGTAGCACACATGGAAGGTGCTGTGATAAGTCATTTTCTCTATATAATTGACCAGACAAAGCGGTTTATTTATCCCTTAGCCACGATAGCGTTTGCCAGGGGCATTGATAGGTTATAGAATCTTATTTTCTAGTCTTCTGTTATATCAGTACAGGCAGACATACAAACAAAACATCAGTACAGGCAGACATACTGCAATGTAAGACTTTCAGATTCTGTTTCTCTGCTGCATGTGAATTTATTATATATGGCACAAACATTTACATCACAGTTTGATCCGTGCTGCTCTTGCTCATGGCCCACTGCTTGTCATGGTAGTAGGAGCACTGGGCTTAGCTGTAGTATATGATCTTCTGCTTTGGTCCACTGCCTATCCTGTAGTAGAAGATGGGCTGTAAAGACCAATGAAAAGCAGAGGACTGTAACAGAATCTCATGGAAGAATATCATGACTGTACGTGTCACNGTGTGAAGATAGAGAATTACTACCATGTACTTCACACATGAATATAACTTAAAATTGGGCATTTTTACTGTAGTCTGTTGTTTAATACATTACATGATGCTATGTGCTTTCTCACCAACAGTTGTGTCATGTGGCTGGATTGCTCCACCAGCCAATGGGATCAAGAATGGAACTACTTATCTCAATGGTTCTGTCATCACATTTAGCTGCAATAGTGGATTCCAACTAAATGGTTCTACAGAGCTGAAGTGCCTTCCTGATGGAACTTGGTCTGGGGACCCACCTCAGTGTGTTCTAGGTATGAGCAGTGCTCTTTGAAACATATCAGCAGTAGCAAGTGTTTAGTTATCTTTATCCCCATAAATATTTATGTCACTCTGTTATATATATTTGTGTGATGATATTCAATCAGATAACAATAGCCTCCACATATCAAGAGACATCAGATCCCAACATCATGCCCTTTAGTATGATCTAACTGCTTCAGCAGGAGGTCGGAGGAAGTGTGCATGCACGTGTACTTTATGACATAGATTGACCTATGAGTGTCTCCCAACTATTCTTTACCCCTCTTAACAATTTCAGATCTTTATCTCATGTATGTTAAATGATGAATGTGGTGCAACATATATATATATATATATATATATATATATATATATATATATATATATATATATATATATATATATATATATATATATATATATATATATATATGTTGTGCCTTTCTCTTTCATGCAGGACTTTCAAATTGTTCAGGTAGATGTGGACAAATTTTTGATCATTGCTCCTGCCATGTAACCTGTGAAAATCTTGGTACATGCTGTTCAGACTATCGCACATTTTGTGTACGAATTTCACCAGAATCTGGGTTGGTAATGGGAGGACAAGACTTTTATATTCTAGATGTGACCTTCAATACCAGGTCCAAAATTCAATGCAGGTATGTAAGGATTATAAACAGCAGCATCATTTAAAAGTATTGTGTACATTATCAGATCTGTCTATATTTATTGCACATTGACAAAAGCAGGATTACTTTTTATTGGTCTTTAATTGTATTGTCAACTGTACATTCAGCCACACACAATTCAATATTTCTGGAGAAAGACATAACATTTCTGATTGCTGAGACTATACTGTACATCAGTGCTCAGAATAGGATGGTATACTGTGGTATGGTTGCTTGTTGATTGTAAGTGTAGCATTATGAACATGAACTTGAGAAAAAAGATGACTCCTTTTGCCAGCTTTCCCATAAGTCACTTCACTGGAATAGTTTAAGTAGTCACCATAGGGTGTGTGTAAGGTTCAGTATACCTTTAAAATTGTCTCAGAGTTTGAAAAAATCGTTCAGTGTATGGGAACGATTTTTTCAAATGATCGGTCGATATCGGCTTCCAATATCTTAAAAAAAGTAAATAAAGCGTAAACATGTCAGTCCCACTTTAAAGTCTAACTTTAATAAGTCCACATTTTTAAGATCCAATTAGACCAATTTCACACACTCCAGCCTTCAGTTTCCTCCAAGGCTCACCAAAAAAGTAATAAAATAAAGTCCTGTTTAATAGATATTCCCCCTTCAATGTATCTCTACTCACATTTGCGAAGTAGCATATCATTAACATCTGTTCATCTGCCTCCTCCGGTTCGTGATCCTCTCCTCCTTGGTCACTAGTCCCCAATCTTCTCTCCAAACAGGTACCGAGAAACACACAATAGCGCAGGGAGTATTTCTTATATCCCCCCCTTAAATCACCACACTTACCCTGCACTCCTCTTGTATGAGGGCTTATCTGTGCTTCAGCAGCATACTTTAATAGTATTCAATCCACAGCTGTTTTCTCCAGACTCTCTACCCCTCCTCTGATTTGAATCGACCCACACTCGGTCTCGTGTGTCCCTCTCTCACTTTGCTAAATCCCTCTCTCACTTTGCTTGATTCTTCTGAAAATAAGCACAGGGTCTGTGTTTACTATAAGAAGACTGACAGATCTTACTGATCGGTCAGTCTTCTGTCCCTTTAAAGCCGGGGGTTGCAAGCACAGGGCGGGAAGGGGTTAAGGCCTGTGGGTAAAGCAAAGTCTTCAAATTCAAATCTAAAGTTGTCCCACTTGCTGCTTAAATTGCCACTCATCTGTAAGGGAGAAAAACTCACGCTTTTTAGCTCAACAACAATGTGAAAGTTGCACTAGTTTAAGGTCATTTAAGTATCCAGAAGGCTACCTTAACTTTACGTGAAGATCTGCTTTGTTTACAAAGCAGATTAGAGTGTAAAGTTTTTAACTTCCGAGTTCATTAGCAAGACTGGATCCAGTCCAATTTCACAATCTAAATGTTGTTGATACACTTGTCCAGCTTGATTTGCAATAGAAGATTCCAGCTACACACCCTTACATCTTACATGCAAATGTGAGAACTATGTATGATTTAGATGATATATTATTAATTGACAGATGTGGATAAGTATTAATCAATACAGGACATTAGCCATACATTGCTTATTAATGTAAAAAAAACATCAGTCATGCATATAGTCCATAAGCTAAAATAATTATATTGCACTATAAATCCCTCTCTCATGTTCCCTAGTGGCAGCTCTATGCTCACATAAATACCCCCCTTCCACACACACCCACACACACACACCCCAGTCATATCCATTATCTATTATATTGCTCTATGTTGGCAGTTATATTAAAATATTAACTTCATTTTCTCAGGTTTAATAATGAAACTACAGTAAATGGTTATGTGGATGAAGCTGGCAGGGCACACTGTGTATCTGCACTTCTATTTGAAACAGGCCGTATTCCATTCCAAATGTCTGTTGATGGAGGAAACACATATCCATACTCTGGAACTTGGCTATCAGGTAATTATATTAATCTTTCTGCCATTAAGTACACAGAAAGCTTACCTTTCCAACAGTGTAAAGGAACAACAGATTAAATACAGTTAACAAAAAAAATAATATTATTATATCCTTATTTATATTACAGAGCAAATAAGTAGCATATATGTACAGTAAAAAGGTTGCCTCAAAAGATTTAAACATATCTATAATTAACTGTTAACTGTAAAGTATTAATGGGGATGTCCCATCCCATCCCATGAATGACAGGAAGCCCTTCCAGTAATGATAGTGCTGTACAAATACATAATTATGGTTTTAGAACCCAGAACAGCAGTTACCATCTAAAAAAGTTGGGTGCCCCTACTGTATTAATCTGTATAAAGGCAAAAGATTCTAAATGATCAGCATGCGCACTAACCAGTGCTGTGATCAATTGCACAAAATAAAACTTGTAGCAGAACATTAAATTACTGCTGCACAAGGGGACAGGACATCTTAAGCTGGCCATACACTATAAGATAAATTGTTCCAATCTAAGCATTTTTCAAGAGTGGGTAAAACCATGTTGAATTGCAGGGGGAGTATAATGAATGTTAGTGTGTGTATGCAGGGAGAATACTTTATTGTTGCATGTTGCACACAGATACTGACCAGTGTTACTGTTACACTGTTATTAGACTTGCTGGGAACCATCATCTCTCACCTGTAATACTGATTGCAATTAATTCAATTTTCCTCCCCTGCAATTCAACATGGTTTTACCCACTCTTGAAAAATGCTTAGATTGGAACAATTTATCTTATAGTGTATGGCCAGCTTAAGTCTGTTGTTATAGTTAGTCTTGAAACCCACTCCATTTACTGGCAGAGCATTCGCTTGTAATGTGTAAAAGTGGATGAACGTGTGAATGAGCTGAGACAGTCAGGAGCAAGGGATTCAGTGCAATATGGGACACGTCAATTTCAAAGTCTTCCTTACAAGCATACACAGAAAATGTGTTATCTTGCTTTTAATAGCAGGCCTGTCTAACGTAGAAAACGGAAAGTGTGTAAAATAAAAAGTGACTGTGTAACTCTACCTAATGTTTTTATTGTATTACCTACAAATACACCTTCCAAATACATGTGATGGCTAGTCATGTGCAGTAGACTACTATGTGAGACTTTTTGCACTGGTGTAATGTTTAAGATTCCTCCTTATGCAGTTAGTAAATCAACACTTTCACAGAAACAGGGTGTGACAGGGTTTGTTTTATTTCTCAGTCCTAGCATGAATTAGTGTGATTGTGTCAGTGTTTCAGGTGATGGTCTGTATTATGGCAGGTGTTTAGATCTGCAACATATTGCCAATTCTTTATTTACCACTTTGATTGATCACTGGATGCTTGCCAAAAGAAAGACACACACATAGGGGCTGATTCAGCCCTGCATTCGCAGATTGCAGTTTCAATTGTCTAACTTTTTATTTACTGCAGAAGCGGTCTCAGCCCTCACGGAGATGTGCAGTAAATGTGCATACCCTTGTCATAACGTCTAGTGATGCAGTTTCTCTGCCATTTTTTCTTTATTCATAGCTATTTGTCAGCAAAGTTTCCCAAAGAAATGGGTTTTTGAAATATTCTTCTGACTCATTGTTGGTTGGTGTAAACTGGAAATAGTAACAACATATTTAACAGAAAGTGTTTCAGCCTAAGAGCAAGGAGTTTTATCATTAGGAAAGCATTTCATCCAGTCTTTTCCTATATCACAATATATATCTGACAGTTAATAATTAGGTATAATTAGTAATAAAACAAACAAAAAATTACCTATTGATGGGATAAACTGTGGAGAATTTAAACAAGTATACATAACAATAGGTTTACTGATATTAAACATCAAGGATACTTTGGGGTAAGCAAAAAGGTTTGACGAAAACTTTTTTTGACTAATCGATTAAAGTAGCCATGTACACACTTTTTTCCCAGCTCTCAACAAAATAGTCCAACAAACTGACCAAACCTTGACTCTCATACAATAGTCTATTTACACGTGTGGATTGTGCAAGTATTCTGAGCGAGCATACTTGTGCATGCCTGAACATGCTGTTTACACATTGGAATGCTTTGCAATTCATCTTGGTTTAATGCAGGAATCCTTTACTATGGCAGGATGTGAGGACACATGGTATTAAAGGGGAGATATTAAAATTGTACAGTAGTAAATATTATAGTATATGAAATTATATAAGCTACACATAGAGCCTAAACTTAGCGACATAGGGCCAGATTCAGCTTTTCACTCTCATGACTTCTCTCATGGGCAAAACCATGTAGCAGGGGAGGTAAATTTAATTAGTTGCAATCAGCATAACAGGTGACAGCTGATGTTTCCAGCCCAAGTCTAATAACAGTGTAACAGTAACGCTGGTCAGTATCTGTGTGCAAATTCTCCCTGCATGCACACACTAACATTCATTTTATCTCCCCTGCAATTCAACATGGTTTTACCCATGAGAGTGTAAGTCATGAGTGTAAGTCATGAGAGTGAAAAGCTGAATCCAGCCCAAAGCAAATGTCCAAATAGATATAACATATATATATATATATATCGTGGAGAAGAGACAGCACAATTTACTCTTATTTCTTTAGCAGCACCAACAAACAAGTGTTCCGATGTGTTATTTCCCTGGACTGCATTTTCCTGTCCCACCTCTGGGAGCATTTACAGACCTGCTATTAGCTGTCATCATTAGATCTGCCCCTAGAGGTCACTGTTGAACTCTCCCTCTGCTAATCACTGGCTGGTTCATTATTCACTGCACCTGTGGCCTGGCCATATATAGTCTGTTCCTCCCAGACACAGGTGCGGGTCATTCTTCATCTTCCTTCCTGCTAGCCCTTGTCTCTCTGCGCCTCAGCCTTCTGCTCTTTATTTATTATTTGTATTTTCCATTTTGTGTTGATTTCTGTTGTAGTTTATTCTGTTTATATCTGTCTGTAATAAACCTGTCTTTACCCTGCCTGTGTTCCCCCTGGGTTTCCTAACACAATGTATCAGGGGATATGCACCCTTATCCTCAGGGAATTGTGACACACAAGACAGTTGTACTGTAATGGACGCGAAAAAGTGCACAACCGTCTTTTTTGTGTCTTAAGCATGAATTGAATCGTCCTCACTGTTTCTAATATTATATAGGTGATTTTGAAATAAATAAATAACTTATGATAACAATATCTTGGTGCGTTTGGCAATTTGATCCCAGGCAATTAAAATATTTTGTACATCATGGTAGATAAGTCTTTCCATTTTTATTTAATTAGATATTTCAGAATATACACATTTGTAACTGTAAAAATGTTTTTGTTATTATTATTGTTATTGTTGTTTTAATGCAGTGCATCCTGGGAAAGTTTCAGAGTCTGAAAAATGCACTTTAGTGAATGAAACCAAGTGGCAGTATTATGGCACACCAAATACTGATGGAACACTAACTGTTACATGGGATCCAAAATCCTTCAAAGAAGACTTAGTCAATATAGAGGTCTGGGGCTATCAAGAAACAGGTAAAGTCTTAGGGTAGTTAGAGCTGCATTATTGTTATTTTGTTTCTTGATATATTTAAGCATATTTGGGCCAGATCCAAAATTACATACAGCCCAGCATTTATGCAGGAGTAAAGCTGGCCATACACCAGAAAGATAATCTTTCCAATCAACAGATAAATGACCCTCACAGCAGAAATCTGTTAGATGTGCACTCATTAAATGCATGTTTTGTGAGTACACATGTAACAGATTNATATTGTATTTAAGGCAGTAACTCTTTTTCAGGAACATCAATAAATGTTGCTTTATTTATCATCTTATCCCCAGCAACCAACATGGTTTCCATCAGCTTTTCTTTACAGATACAGACCTCATAGACAATCACACAACAGAAATCTGTTAGATGTGCAGTCATTAAATGCATGTTTTGTGAGTACACATGTAACAGATTTCTGCTGTGAGGGTCATTTATCTGTTGATTGGAAAGATTATCTTTCTGGTGTATGGCCAGCTTAAATGTCAGCAATAATATCTGCGCATGTACATGGAAGATTTTATTATATCGTAACATACATATGTAAAACTCCCATTTCGTATGTGTTAGCCATGTACAAGGGGCTAGGTTTCATAGCATTCCAATCAGGCATGCCGATGACCCCAGTACTTTATGCACTGATCTGCTATGTAATTGAAGCAAATCAGTGCTTAAAGTTAAGGGAGCCTCCAGGACTTACATGCAAAGTGACAGAAGTTGAGTAAAGTGTATGCAAATAAACGGAGGCACCAAAATGTAACATTCTCTTGCCACCCCTAACTGAAAATTCCTGGAGACTGATAACATAAGAAATCAGCACTGTCACTTCTGCGACAGTGAATTTCCATATATAGTTTACTAAACTGAGTACTGAATCTGAAAATATTGTTTAAAGAAAAAAAAATACATGTAATACACTGGATTGAAATGTGTAATGTAATTTGTACATATTTAAGATTTCTTCTTATATATTTATTTGTTCTTCTGTAACTATCAGGAGAACCTTATTCTAGTTCTTGGACAGCTTCCTGGGAATATCTGTATACATTGGTACATAAATATGCCAATAACGGCATTTACACTTTTACCCCCAAACCCGCAGAAGATAAATATAACAGATTTGAGTTTGGAAGTCTCAGGATTGTACCAGCTCACAATGCTGATGGCGAGAGGTAAGACGTGTGTCTGTTTTGTAATGTTATTGTTTAGTATAATACAAATTATTATTGTATAATTCAAATGTTATTGTTTAGTATAATACAAATACAAAATGTTATATTGACATATATGTTATGTATTATCAGTGGTGACATTTCCTAAGATATAATTTCCTCTCTAAGAACTGGATCCAGACTTGCGTACTATTAAATTTATGAGTGCATTGGCAAAACCATGTTGAATTGCAGGAGAGGTAAATTTCATCTGTTGCGAGATGATGTTTCCTAGCACAAGTCTAATAACAGTGTACAGTGTAACAGTAACGCTGGTCAGTATCTGTGTGCAACATGCAACAATAAAGTATTTTCTCTTCATGCAAAAATGAACAGTCATTTTACCTCCCCTGCAATTCAACATGGTTTTCCCTATTCCTTCGTAAGTTCAATAATACGTAAGTCTGGATCCAGTACTAAATGTGCAAGGTATTGCTTTCAAATGGGCATAAATATAAGGAAACAACATTTTAAATCTACACCTAATGGGGAGATGTTAAAATTTTCCACTTGCATGTGTCCATATATATACATACATACAGTATTTCGATTTCATAAATACATGTACACAAAAACAGTAGTACAGTAGAGCAAATGTGTATTAAGATACTTATAGTTTTATAAGTTATAGTGATAAGTGGTAAGTATAAAATCATCTGCAAAGCATATGTAGTCTAAGAGAGCAGAGAGGAAATCTGGGGGAGAAGGGAGTAAACATGTTATGATATGTATGTAATCACAATAGTGTTTTATTATGAGCGCTTTCAGAATGCTTGGTTTCCCAGGTTGGAGTTTTGTACGACTGGATGATACGTGGTTTAGCCTCTATCTAAGATGCCCTCAAAACTTCTTCCCTGCTCTTCCTTTCCTTTCCTTCTTACCCCCTCCTCCTTCTAACACCTACTACAGGAAAATAATTAATGGCAGGTATATTCCAATTGATATTAGTGGAGTAAGAGGGCACTTTTAATAACTATTGTTTTGTGCTCATGTACCACTTGTACAACTCTGTGTAACCGCCCTTGTTCAAGATGTTTTACCTGTCTGTTACTAATAAAAACCACTTACAAGCAATAGTTTATTCTCTACAGGAATGTTCATTGTTTATGGAGTGTGGACCATGCCATGGCTTGGCATCTAAGTGAGGACTTTCGCAAGGACCCTGCTAGCTGGGCACATGACAAATGTCTAAATTGGCATAGAAGTGACAAGAAGCTTCCGTCTTTTCTCTCAGAGATCATTGATTGCCCATGTACATTAGCACAGTCAAGAGCAGACACTGGCAGGTTCCATGTACGTTATTTATTAAATAATACTCTGGCTGTTTTTCTATATAAAATTTTCATTCATTCCCTTCATCATTCTATTTCAGCCAGATTATGGATGTGACATAGATGCAGGAAGTGTCTGTACATACCATCCTGGAGCTGTGCACTGCGTCAGAGGAATCTACGGCAGGTAAAATATTTACCAAAAACACACCCCAGGTTAACAAGACTAGTCGGATTAACCTGTAGATTGAAACAGGAGCGCTGAATGATTTGTACTTGTCATAGAGTACTATAGAATGTATCCATTTATGTCACGAATATAAACACTCATAGATATACACATAAAAACCTGAAGAACCTGAAGAATGCTGGTTTAAAGTAAATTAAGTATATCATTTTATAACCTAGAACATAAGTCCATAGGCCTTATTCACTTAGCTAGGGAATGAAAACGTTACTTCCTCGCCCCAGGTGGAGTCGCAGTCTTGAATCAGCTCCTATAAGATTTTTTTCTTTCTCCCTTCACCATTCTCCCCATATTTAATAAAAGTGAAAGTCTTTGAATATATATGTAGGATAAATGAAAATTAAGCAATATCATCTGTGCTGTGTAATAAAAATAAATGTCCAAAAATGTAACACTGGTTGTGTCTCGTGATCGTGAAAAAAGCATGGAGCAATCAGGGTATTGTTCAGATGGAATAACAGGTTATTTTATAGTGCTCAGTTACGTAACTTATCTTATTAGTATGTAATTTTTATCCTCCCATATATTAAATTTAGCCAATTTCAATTTCTATATTTGGTAGTCTATCCGATCCTGGCCATGTATCCTAATATGTGGCTGGAAAGGACCATATCCAATCATATTGTATAATCTGCAGCAGACCATATTGTATAAAATCTTATGTAACTGTTTTTTACACTGGCTAACTTAACTTAGTTTAGAGTTGAATTTAGAGTTTATATATAAGATAAGTTAAGTTTATAAGAATTATATAGCTTTTTTTTTCTCTCTATAGTCCTAAGTATGCTGCAGGACAACAGTGCTGCTATGATGCTAAAGGTATCCAGGTTCTCACCAGAGATTCAGTAGGTGGCAGCACCCCTGACCGAGGGCATGACTGGGGCTCCCCTCCTTATAGGAGACCTCCAAGAGTTCCTGGTTTCTCGCACTGGCTCTATGATGTGATCACTTTTTATTACTGTTGCCTGTGGTCAGATAACTGTCAATACTACATGGAACTTAGACCATCCAGTGACTGTCGCACATATAAGCCACCAAAAGTTGGTGAGTGCATTATATGTCATTTCTTGTTGTACTCTGACTGTTGCACTTGTCTCATTCATCAGGATTAGAAATATACATGAACTTAAAAACTCCAAAAAAGAAGAATGCAGCTTCCATGTGGAGCCTTCTTAAATCAGCAGGTCTAAAGTGTTACATACAGTGGTAGAAGTTTGCACTTTCAATTTATAACTGTAGGCAATAATCACAGATAGAGAACGTATTTTGCCAATATATATATTAGTAATAGTAATTCATATACCCCACAAATTATGAGATAATAATTTTTACTGGATGCAGCTGTACTTTTTTTTTTTTTTTAAATACTATATCTCCATCTAGTGGAATACAAGTATATTGCAAGTAAAACGTTCACTAGCTTATCAGATTTATTTACTGCATATAGTAAAGCAAAGTAAAAATATAGATACAATAAAAATATGACAGATTTCTAACAATAAAATGTAAATAAACATTCACTATTGTGGATCTAGCATGAAAATGGTTTATTTAATCCAAAATTAATGAAATTATACATTACATCTCAGAATTTCTAAGAGCAACGACTGTATTCTGTTAATCTATTTTAGCCACTTGATGTAATAAAAAATAAAAATGTGAATAAAACACCTAGACAATGCATAATTATTTCTAATGCCTGTTCTATAGTTGATTTAAATATATTTGCTAGTATTTTTAACTCTTTCTCATAGCTTTAAAGAGTATGAATTATTGTTTTATATAGTTAAAAAATAGATTATTTAATTGGGGAAAACATACATGATCATTTAATATTTGTATTGTTTATTTATTATTAATATGTATTATTTATTATTATTAACATTTATTTATAAGGCGCCACACATTTTCTGTAGCACCGTACAATAGGTAGAAACAATACAATTGGTAAAAGACAACATGCATAGGCAGGGATACAAAGTGATTACATAGAGTCATTACATATATGTGGGGAATAATGTGAAGGTGTGTGGGATGTGGAATGACATGCAGTGAAGATCTGCTAGTTGAAGGAAAATATAGTTGAGTAAGAAGTGCAGAAATGTTACAAGGGAAGGTGAAAGGGGGAAGGAGGTTGGCTCTGGGTGATGAAGATGACAGGAGGATATCTCTTATATAATATATGCTCTTTATAACTACTTAATATACATATTCAGCTCATTTTTGTCTTTGTTTACAGCTTCTGCCTTTGGGGACCCTCACTTCATAACTTTTGATGGTCGCAATTATACTTTCAAAGGCTATGGAGAATACATATTGGCTAGTTCTACTTACCACTCACTTATGATTCAAGGCCGGACTCAGCCTGTTAACCTCACGGATGGTATGCAATTTCCATGTGACATATGGCAAAAACAGCACAGAGTTAACTTTTCTGTTATGTGTTTAAATGCAATGGAGATGTGATTGATTTTTCAAGGCAAACCTATTCTGTAGCAAAAAGTGTGATTGAATGGTTAGTTTACCCATTTGTCTCTATTTTTCAAAAACATTAGAAGGCAGTATTTGAGACTGAGAAACAAAGAAAGTGACGGCATATAAGAGCCANATGGCCCATCCAGTCTGCCCTGTTGTGTACTTATAACTAGACGTCAATTATGAAATACAGATATCAACAGTTTGTTTTCTCTTGCATTGAAGGCGCCCCTTCGATCACTGGCTTCTCGTCTGTGGCCATGCAGGAGGGGAGCTCTGATATCATTGAGGTACGTCTAAAAGAACTACCTGACAGAGTGGAAGTTCTTGTAAACCAAGGAGTTCTGAAATTTGTTCGAAATTGGATTGACCTGAACGGTGAGTTCGCTACATGATATGTTTTACTCACTAAATCATGTTTGTTTTCATATAGGGACAGATTCAGTGTTGTTTGAAGTGTCCTATGTAATGTACGCAGGGCAAAAAAACTTTTTTCCTAGCAGCCCATGGAGCTGTGTGTTAAAAAATACACATTTATTCTACCGTAAGAGATGGAAAAAAGCACACAACCAGCTTTTTCTCGTCTTTCGCACAGCATTGAATCTGGCTCATTTACTTGCTGAGTTTGATATCGGATTCTGTAGATTTTCTGCACCTCTCTTTCACTTACTTGCATAATGTGCTCCATTTCAAAACATTTATGATATTAGGCTTTTCAAGAAACATATATTGCCCTAGGTTCTTGGCTCTAGGCATAAAAATAACACATTCATTTTACTATAATGACAAATCTATTTGAATAAATATTGAAGCTTATATTATACGTATAATTTCTCTCTTGTATTTGCTGTAGATTTGTTTTCACAAATGAAATAAAGGCACTTAGATTCTGTGACTATTTGTGAGCGTTTCCATGTATTATTAGTAGCAAGGTTGTTCAGTTTCTATTACCTATTATAATATCAGCCAACCCCTTACATTCTAATATATAATCATTCAAGGAAAACTACTATCAAGAACATTGTAGTAAAGTACCATAATCACTATCTCAACTCTCAGAGTATAGCAACCAAATTCTTTATTTCCAATACTACAAAATCTTACTAGTCATATCCTTGAGTGTATTAAAATATTATAAAAACATGTACATAAAAACTAACAGATTAGCCTGGATAAAGTTTTCAGTATGTGCAACCAAGCAAAAATGTCCAAGAGTGCACTGCCTAACTTACCCTAATTACCCCTAAGTATCAGTACTTTATTGGATTCTGTGGATAAGGAACAATGTTGCATAAATAAACTTTTACAGGGCAAACAATGGTCAATGGTCACTGTACTCCCTGACACACGTTTCGCAAGTGCTTTTCAAGTGGGTCTACCCGCATTCATATATGTATTTACTATTCATGGTGCATCATCACTTGTTTTTGTGTAATATTGATCATTTTAAATAGCCTGGAAAGTGTTCAGTTGAAAAATAATCTTGGTCTGTGTGTCTCACAGGGGTGTTTGTATTTTCTGGCACAAATTCAAATGTGACAGTGATGTTTCCATCTGGGGCTGGGGTAGAAGTAAGGGGAAGAGGAGGATTCCTGAGTGTCAGCGCCCTTCTGCCTGAGGAGTTCATGAATCAAACACAAGGACTTATGGGGGTACTGAACAACAATCCGGAAGACGATTTATGTTTCAGAAATGGAAGCACATTACCACCAAATGCCAGTCCTGAGCAGCTTTTCCAGCTTGGTGCAGACTGTAAGTGAATACTTTATTATTAATTCATGAATAAATATATATTGTTGGAATATTACTTCTGAAACACTTTGTTATGCAGAATAGGGCAATAAACTATTTTTAACTATTTAGAGAAACATAAACCCTTTATTTTTTGTTAAGGGAAGAAAGCATCTATAATAATGTCTATATATTCTTATTTATGTCACACAGAAACTGCCATTAAAATAGTTGATACATTTGAACAGTCAGTGCAAAAGACTTATTTGTGACATTACATACTTGGTAATTTAGGTTCTATATTCCTTGTTTCTCTTCTAATTACAAAATATTAGCCATTGATTGCCCAGTCCTCATTCATTTATGATCTTGGTAGAATTGTGTTCACATGAATTACACTCAACTTTGACCAAATGTTCCTTGCTTTATTACATGTTTGTGTTTGCTTACATAAATCCTCTGTTATCAATCAATAATCAATCTTCAAAGTATTCAGAGCAGCAGAAGATAACAGCCATATAAATAAGCCCTCACTATAATACAATCTTATTATCTTGTTCTACATTATAGAATGCAATTTTAGATTTATCATTTGCGGTATGGTGCTCAGCTCCCTCCACCAGATCATGTTGTACTTTTGTACCCAGATGCAATTAGATCCCTGAGTTAGAGCTATGTATAGATCAGGAAATGGCAGGCCCTCTCTCTAGTCATCCACTTGTTTGCAAGTATGTGAACATTCATTCATGTAAATACGGTATGTGCCATACACAGTAACAGGGAATTATATCATTTTATTTGAGGGAATGTCCAATTGCAAACTTAACCAAGCTCCACTTCTGGAAGTATTATAGGATCATAAGATCTCCAAAAACAGGCCATTAGCCCCAATAGATCAGAACCTTAAAGAATCTGGTCCATGGATCTGGATGGGCCAGTGTGTGTTGATGGAAAATTTGGATGTGTAAAACATGAGTATGTTCAAATTAACTTTCCACTGAAGCTGATGTTATGTTTGATTTTATCATCAAATACATCTCATGGAACTTCTACTTCTAAAGATGAAATAAATGTTTTCGAGATTATGTAGACAAAAATAGTCACATGGAAAATGCATGCAAGGAACCATTGTATTTTTTGTTTATTAAAGTAGTGTGTTTATTTTAGGGGCAGTAACCAATGACAGTTCCCTCTTCACCTATGACTCACAGTCACTTATAGACAACTATCAAGCAAAACACAATGAAGACTTCTTGCCCACCTTTACCGTAGAAGAAGATCCCAGTGATCCAATAACACAAGACATGAATGCGTTATGTAAAAATGACCAGTTCTGTAGATTTGATGTACTAACTACAAGAAAATTATGCGTGGGCAATGCAACCAAAGTGTCACACGACAGCCACAAAGATTTAGTGCAGAGTCTTCAGCCAGGTAAGACAATGAAAGCAAAAACAAGTAGAATCAATAATAAGTGTACAAGCACATTCTGAAACCCAACTAATATCTGACACTTGATACTGCATTTATTCATGACATCATCCTGCTTAAGGAACGTAACTTGGCATTTAGTGTTTACATGAGTTAAGACGTAAATCCACAACCTCAATATCGTAGCATAATAATAAAAAGATGCATAAAGATATTGCTGGTTATTAGGTTTTAATTTGCACCTTAGGATAGGAACACACAGATTGGTCCAACCTTCTCAATATTGGTAAGTTATGTATGAAATTAAAGCTTAGATATAGTTTGGTTATGATTATTATAGCTAGTCCTATGCCATCGGGCATCCAAACAATTATCAGCATTTATATTAAGAGGAATACAAGCATAGCTAGTAAAACAGCATGTAACATGTATTTGATGTTATCAACTTTATTTAATGATTTCATTTCATATTGATGGGTGTAATGCAAGCTGCTAGATGTTGTTAATCTGTATACCTCATCTCTATTACTAGTGGTCACATGTGGCTGGCTTGAACCTCCAAAGAATGGACAGAAGGAAGGAACTAGCTACCTGGAGGGCTCTTATGTGACATTTACATGCAATAAAGGATACATGTTAGTTGGATCATATTCACGCACATGTCAAGCAGATGGGACTTGGAGTGGGGAAAAAAGTCAATGTGTATCTGGTAAGTGCTGGTTTATTTTTTGTTTTGTTTTGGCTCTGTTTTCTAATAAAACGTTGTTACTAATAATTTCAAACTACACAAGTATGGAAGTCATCTCTTATCTTTGGAATTCTAAAGAATCTTTGCTATGGTGCCAGCACTTTAAGGTTTTTCAGCATGGAGTTTTGTTTTTGTATTCATGGTGTGATATGTGACTTTCTGGAACGCATGCTTTATTCAATATTGATGACATTGGTTTATCAATATTGACACTCTTGGCTCTTGGTGTTGATGGTGAAGGTTTAAAATAAAGAAAAGCATGAAAAAAGTTCACCAAAGATTCTGTTTTCCAGCTGCAAAGTTTCAAAGTAGTGGCTCAAAGAGACCAACAGGTATAAAGCATTTGATTCGCCAGCAGATACCATGGAATTCATACAATGGAGATTGAAGAAAGTTGGACTGAGACGATTAAAGTCTAAATGTGCATCTCTTGCTAAAGTTTTAGTTTGTTTTTGCATTCTGATCAACTCAAATTAGAATAGTCTTTGGCTTTTGTGGTTATTGGAATAACATATATCAGGGTCCTGCAAGATGGGCACAAGGCTTAAAGAGCCTTATACACCTTAACAATTAACAGTTAATTGGATACCAAGGCAAGCAAAACAAATTCTAGTTTTTGCTCTGTTTGCATATATGTGCAATTAACTGATTTAAAGCAGGTAATAGTTAAGTTGTCTATATTAGCTATATTTATACTACATTAGAACAAAAGATATTTTGCAACTTACGGAAAGTTTTTCACTAATGTATTAACCTTGCTTTGCCAGTATAATTATTTGAAGAACTTACAGTAAACTGTACAACTGTACATTATTTATTTAGTTCAATGCTTTGAACATCACATACATAGCTTTAAACTACTGAAAAACTAACACCTAAAATGTATGCATGAGTATCCTGAGAAAACAAAAAAGGGGATAAGAAGGAAAACCAGCATACACCTAAAAGACAACTTCCTAACCTAGTTACACCTTAAGTTAAAAAAATGATCAATAATAACATGATGATAAAAGTTAAAAGAAAGAGGGAACAAACTTTAGTCTAATCATAATTATCATTATTATTGTTGTTAATGATAATAATAATCTGAAGGTGGCACATGCCCTTTCTTACTGCTGCGTAAATTACAATCCAAAATGTTTTTATCACCCAGTACATCATTTACAGTCAGTTTCATAAATATTGGGTTCTATACACCACCACAATGGATTTGGAATAAAACAAGATGTGCTTTAACTGCAGACTTTCAGCTTTAATTTGAGGGTATTTACATCCAAATTAGGTGAACGGTGTAGCAATTACAATGGTTTCTGTATGCGCCTCCCACTTTTTAAGGGACCAAAAGTAATGGGACTATCAACTCAAAAGCTATTTCATGGACAAGCATGGGCTATTCCCTTGTTATTTTGTCATCAATTAAGCAGATAAAAGGTCTGAAGTTGATTCAAGGTGTGACATTTGCATTTGGAATCTGTTGCAGTTGACTCTCAATATGAAATCCAATGAGCTGTTATTATAAGTGAAGCGAGCCATTATTAGGCTGAAAAATCAAAACAAACCCATCAGGGAGATAGCAAAACATTAGATGAGGCCAAATCAACTGTTTGGAAAATTCTTAAAAAGAAAGATCACACCTGAGAGCTCAGCAAAACCAAAAGACAGAAAACAACTATGGTGGATGACTGAAGAATTGATTCCTGGTGAAGAAAAACCTCTTCACAACAGCTAGCCAAATCAAAAACACTCTCCAGGAGGAAGTGTATATGTGTCAAAGTCAACAATCTAGAGAAGATTTCACAAGAGTGAATATAGAGGGTTCACGTCAAGATGTAAACCAATGGTGAGCCACAAATACATGAAGACTATTAGAGCCATTACAGTTCTGGAACAACATCCTGTGGACAGACATAGATAAACTTGTACCAGAGTCATTGGAAGAGATCATTGGAAGAGAAGATTATGGAGAAATGAAGGAACTACTCATGATCCAAAACATACTACATTATCAGTGAAGCATGGTGGTTGTATTGTCATGGCATGGGCATGTATGGCTGCCATTGCTTCACAGTGCAGATAGGCAACCCCAAGCATACTGCAAAAGCAACCAAAGAGTTTAAGACTAAAAAAAGTAATGTTATATAATGGCCATACATCAATCACCTGACCTGAATCCGATTGAGCATACATTTCACTTGATGAGGACAAAACTTAAGGGGAAAATGCAGATTGTGTCACAGTATTTATGGACCCACCTATTATGCAACAATTTCTATCATTAATTTGTTTGTTGAATGAAAAAGGGACTCAGCTGTTATATACATTTAGGGATGACATTATTTTGCATTATACTTGTTATGTAACTTTTATTCTGATGTAATAATGAAGATTCCTCAAAAAAGCATTGTATAATTTCTGTAATGTTAAATGATTATCTTAATTAACATTCAAATCAACACACACAATCCATAACTCACTTTCTAATGTCATCCAACTGTGTATTTCCATTATGAGTCTTTATGCAGCAGTGTCCTGTGTCCTTTCTGTCTGGGCAGACATGTCTATAAATCACTGGTACCTATCAATTTATCATTTTTTTCTACACATACAGCTTGAAGTTTAATGTGTGATTAAAGCACATTTTATTAGAAGTACATATGGCTTCTTTATCTACCTTTGTCTTTATCCTTATACAGCTAATACAGCTGCTGCTACTTATAAGCAACATGAAGTTACTTTATTAGTATAATAACCATGAAGGGATTTTAGACATGAAGGGTGTGATCCAGAATCCCGTCTGCAACCTGAGTTCTGCAGAGAGTGCGGAATTCGGGCCAATTTAGAGGCAACATGCATGCGTGCTCCAGATGTTGCCCTGTGTTCTTAAACTTCTGCCCGCTGGATTTATATGAATTAATTGTGGCTGGGTTAGGGTGTAAGCTATCTCCTACCTGTTTCTGATTGTCATGGTAGTGGGGTATTGCAGCCAGGGGGGCCCTCTAAGACGACAGACTGGGTGGCCCCCTGGTAATAAGTACCCTGGGGCCTACTTACACATCCATATTACAGTGCCTCAATTCTTCTGGTGTCAGCTCTTCTGTGGGTTGTGGCATCCCTTTTTTTCTGGGCTTTCAAGCATACAGGATAGGATAGTTTCCAGTCCCCAAGTAAATGTTTTCCACATCACTTCGTCTACAATAATGAAGATAATTGAAATGATATAATCTCTTACTAGACTTTTATAATAATTGGTCAATAAAAGTATGGTAGTAAATCAAAAGATATTAATTTAAAAACCTATCATTTAAAAGGAGACACAGTGTGGCTTTCCTAATGTATCATTTTCACATTAAAACCATAAAATTAGCTATCTTGGCTGACTTAAGTACAATTTGAGTACAAATGTAGTATTAGAGCAGGTGCGCAGTGGCAGGTTTATGTGAATTCAAGTCCCATCTGTGTAATGCAAATATTCAGTATATTAAACCCACTAAGAGCACCATTAATCAAAGCTAATGCTGAATCTTCATCTCTACTCCACATTCCAAATTTAATGTTGTCTGTCCCCACCAGAAGCTTGCAGCTGTCCCTCTGCTCAGACGGTGGGTGTAGAGATAAGCCAGGCTTGGCTTTAGTTTAAAGGTTGCCCTGTGTCATTCAGCAATACTTCCAGACATGGCACTAAGCGTTTATTTTTCAGGAGCTGGCCAAACATAAATGTCCCATACTTGTCGCGTGGCACTGCTCTGGATTGTCAGGGAGATAAAGAAATAGACTGAAATTATAATTTATTTATTTAATTGACGTTGATTATTGAAATAAACCCATAGTAAAGTAAGATGTATGTGATATCCCTAGAGCAACTTTTAAACAGTTTTCTTTAGCTGTTTGTGCTGCAACTCCTTTGGTTATTGTTTTCTGCAAAGATACTATACTCACACTTTATTCAGATCATATCTTTATTCACAGCGCCAATAGAGTGTGCAGTGCATATAGAAATGGGAAATATGAAAGCTTATGATAGGAGGATTTTAGTAAAATCAGAAAATGAACCCGTATGTCACTAAAAATAGCAACTAGCATCTCTATTTCTGCCAGCTGACCTTTAGTCGATATATCCGGTTTTATTAGCTGAATACAAGCTATTGTTGGGAAAAAAGGATTACTAGCTGCTTACACTTTTGACGGTTTCATAGAAATAGCCTGAACACAGAAAATAACAGCTGTCTCAGTAGTTTACATTTATGATGTAGTTAATGTTGTAGTTTTTCTGTATACTGGGTAACATAATGTTCTGATTCAGTTATGAAAGAAAACAAGGGAAAATTGTAATGGAGCAACTTACTGGATCAATTGTGGTTGCGACCTGTCATCACTACATCAGAAAAACCATCTTTTACAAATCTGTATAGTCAGCCAATAAAATGCTGTTCCCTAATTCCTAATTGTTCATACAGCAACATCATACAAAGTCATAGCATGTTCTCTGTACATCTAGGCCTAATTTTACTCATCTGGGAGATTGCAGAGATATTGAAAAGTGGGGAGCAATCAAGCTAACCAAGTGCACGGAATCATAAGCGATTCTACCTCTCAGAAACAATGTTTACAATCAAATTGAAATATAAGTAAATAAAAATGCACAGCCTTTGCATAAAATCTACACTACTTGTAATGTTCAGGCAATGGTGAATTTAAATTGTGCCTTGTTAGGTAGGACACTGACACTTTAGGACATTGAGGGTTGCCAACTCTCCTGGAATTTCTGGGAGACTCCTAGAATTTGGACATTTCCTCAAGACTCCGGGGAGAGCAGAATCCCCAGAATTCAGATTTCATAGCAGTGGTTAAATAAATTCTCTGCTATGTGATCCTGCTTGCTATCACACAAAGAATGTACAGTTTAAATGATAGTAGAATGGATGAGGCTTGATCTAACAATTTTGAAAAAATGAAAAAGTTAGATTTATCACTGAGGAGATAAGAGGAGGTTCTGAACCCTTTCTTATTGTGGCCGATCGGCTTAAGAGCTCCTAACATTGCATGCTTTTGCCCATTGCCCATTTTATTAAAATAATAAAATTATTTTAACCTTGTTCAGTCAGATACATTTCAAGATGCTTCAGCTCAAACACAGTAACACACATGCAACAGGCATTTTAATGTAATAATATAAGGAAGTGTAATATATATAAGCAAGGACAATAAACCAGATCCTGAGATCCAAACTATTCAACCAATCTCTGAGCAACTGATATGTGAGATCAGTAACTGACCCACTCCCTTGCATCTGCCAGATGGTGCTGAGGTCTGGATTAGTGGTAGTGCATTTACCATACATCTGGCCCCGAGTTTGATAATACATGGAGCAGGAGTTTCTAAAAAGTCTCTACAGGTCCTAATTCCGTAGAGGCTTTATATAATAGTCCCGCTTGTAAATATACAAATACAATTCAAAAAGCAGCGTCAAATTAAATGTGCACTTACATTTATTCCGTATTCGGGTGGATGGTTGGTCTGTCCCTGACGTGGGCTGGTGGTGGATTCACGTGTCCCTTTGATCTAGGGTTGGGTAAGAGTTTCCAAAGAGTCAAAATAGATTATTCCAATGATAAACAGCATTAAGCATTAAAAGCATTAAGCATAAACCAATGTGCCGAAATAAAAAAGTAAGGGAAGCAATGAATAGANAGAGGCGTGCATTCAAATTCATGAAATCTACAAAAAAATTAAAACAACATGAAAAAAGGAGATAAAAATAGCAAAAAAAGAAAATGAAAAACTAGTTGCAAAAGAGCAAAACAAACACTACAAAGTATATAAATGGCAAAAAAAATAAAGAAAGTCCATATAGGAGCCATAAAACAGGAGATATGTGGACTGATTCATGGTATTAAGGGAAAAGCAGAGGTATTAAATTATTTCTTTTCTTCAGTTTTCACTAGAGAGGAGGAATAATGGTAGGAATAATGACTAAATATGAAAATTCGCCCATTTTTCAGTAATTGGATAACAGTCGTATTGATTCAGCAATACAGATCATTTTAGAGGAGACAAACAGTTAACTTTGTTATTCTGTGTTAGGCTTTAATATGGGAACATAAGCCATGAATGAGTCAAAATGCTACTATTGTCCTAATGAATGTGCTGATTGGCATTGCAATGCAGCCAGGACAACTGCAAGATCATGTGACAAGACTTTACAGCTATGTGTTATTACACCTCATTAGTACAGCATTGGAAGCATCCACCAACATTTGCATGGGAGAAATATTACCGCTGTTTATTAAACAGCTGCAGCTGTTTTAGTGTGTAAACATTGGATACAAGTGCTTCACTGTGCTTTAATAGAACATAGGTGCAAGTTACAACTGGGGACAGCAATGAGTGTCAATATTTTCCATTATTAATTAACGCATAGAGAAGCTATTCATTATTATTATAGATGACATGGATGTTTGTGCCAAATTCCAAGTGACAAAAAGAGCTGCAGCTGAATATGCAGCAGATGATCCAGAGCAGGGAGTAATTGCTGAAGAGGGTGCTAATATGGACCCAGACACACCATGTTGAAACAGTGCAGATTCATTTATGTTTATTGCAGTCTGGAAAAACTCTCTTATTTTGCTTACCTTACATAAAACTAATTAACACAAAACATTACTCCTCGTGAAATTCCGTTTGCACATTTTAAATTAGGTTCCCCATACAGTTCAACAAGATTTAGTCCTTTTTTATATTGTTTCCAGCTCTGCATCAGTCCTCCATCATATTTTTGCAGATATGCAACTGTGATTGCTTGAGCCCTCTACTATGTGTGCGACCAGTAACCTTGGACATCACAAGGAGGGTGACATCTTTAAAGGGGTTGATGAAACCTCCACTTCATTTAGTGAACTGAAATAAAGAAACAGGTTATTCAGTTCAGGCACGCATCTGCCGACTGTGATGCTTGTAACCCAACATCATACAGAGTGCCACCTACGAGGACAGAAGCAGAAGTGTAGGAGATGGGAAGTCAACAAAGCTGAGTCATTCAAGAGATGATATAAGAGATGACATATAAGAGGGAGACTCTTATTAAACTATATACAGGCTTTGCATATGTTATTAAAATTTAGTGTGTTATTTTTTTTAAAGGTCTCATGTCTAATTTTCATTTTGCTACTTTGTGTCCACTACTACCATCATATGGAGTGATATACAGGAATTATGATTTATGAGGAAAACTACAAAAATGTTCATGGGGCAATGCCATGAGTTACGGCTACAGATTACACCAGCACTAGTAACACAACTACCCCGAACCATGCCTCTGCATGAAATATGTGAGAAAATGATGAGAGCATGAGACTTGTATGTTTTGTTGCTCAGGTTTAGGCTATGAATGCTGTGAAAATTTTTTTTTATAAAGTCTTGGTCTATAATAAACGTATACCTCATTTAGACTGCCTCATATAAGCTGGGGCTTTCATTAAAAAGCCAGTCTTCATGATAGCCCCGGATTTTTACAAGGCAGTCTGAACAGCAACCTCGGCTCTCTCTGGCTGGGTCTTAGACCCGGCTAAAAAGAGGATGTTGTCGGTAAATGCCGGGTCCCAGGCTGCCTATGTACAGTGGTGACCCAGGAAACCACGGGTCACCACTGTGCAGTGTGAATGGGCAGCCAGACCTTGCAGCCAAAGATCACCAGGGTTTGAAAACACTGGCAATCTGTGGCAAGTTAATGTGAACAGGGTATAATAAAACAGACACTACAGTCATTCTGAAAGGACATGTGCATACATGCGCAGTTGCACTTCTTTTGCAAACCACAATTTACTATTTAAGTATTTATAGTTCTGACTCATTAACTTCATTAAAAGGACTTTTTTCTAAAAACAAGAAACAAATCATGGAAACAGTGCATATTTATGAACAGTGCATAGACATTACTGTTCATAAATATGTGAGCAATTATACTTCTCAGCTCAGTTTAGTTTTCTCAGATTGTGGAAGTTTATGTGGAAGAGTTCCTAAGCTGATTAGTAACTTTATTTGAAGGACTACTGAACTTCAATCCTGGTCTCTTCCTATAAAAGAAATATTGGTAGCATGTAAAACAGAGAACTATTGATGTGCTGTAATTCCTGCGCTGCCTGGGGCAGTGGTGTTTACAGTGTGCAGCAGGGATCCCTCTCATCTATCATACTGGCTGTGGATACTGCTGCATATCAGAGGTAAAGCTAAGGTGAAATGTAGGACCTTGGAGAGAGTTCTGTGATGCTGGCAATCTGCACAGTTTAGATGGAGAGACCACAAAAATGAGAGTGAGAAAACCTTTAAAAGGACATTTAGAAGAGCTTTCAAAAGCATAAGAAAGTAGTAAGTTATGGGCCACCCCTGGTGTTGTCATGCACATATTTAAGCTCTAAAATTATTATCCATTTATATGTATGCAAAGCATGTATGGTTCTATTTACTAAAAACCCTTAGCCAGACTTCTCCCTATTGACTAACAACTTACTCAAGAGTGGGAAAAACCATGTTGAATTGCAGGGAAGTTAAATTTCATTAGTTGCAAACAGGTGAGATTACAGGTGAGAGAAGTTTCCAGCCCAAGTATTCCCCCGGCATGCAAACACTAACATTCATTTTACCTCCCCTGCAATTCAACATGGCTTTGCCTACTCTTGAGTAAGTTGTGAGTACGTCAGTAGTACATAAAGTCTGAATCTGATCCACTGAGTGAATATTAGGAGGAGGAAAAAGGACAGATCTCTGTTATGGAGTGGAGTTTACATTGTCAATGAAACAGCTTTTTTTTCATGGCGATCCATATTTTGTAAAAATCATTCACTGTATTTTCATGCACTAATGGCCATTTGCACATACAAATGGGCGTTATCATATAATAGTCAAGTAAAAATTGCTTAAGAAATATAACCTATATATATAGAAGTAGTAGGTGGTCATGTCCATGTAAATGCTACTTGTTGAGGAGGTAACGAAAAATGGGCCGGATTCAGACCTCTGCTTCTACTGTGTACAGAATCCAAACTCCTTTTGCACGAAAGATATTTCTGATCACAGGACTTTTCCTGAAAATGTAATAATTAATATACGTACCTGACGTATACTTTCCACCCACCTTCAGAAAGCCCCAGACCTGTGCTGGAAGTCTGCGAGTGTGACTTGTGACTGTGTGCTCCCTTCAAAGTACTGCCTCAGGGTAACTGATAATGTAGTAAATAATTACAATGATGCTAATATCCTGAATCAATTTAATAATAAACAATCTTGTTATGTTATCTGGTTCTGATCAATAGCAACAGCAACAACATTCAAAGCAACTGACAGAAAACATCTACTACAAGTATACAAGTAGGATTAAGTACATTTTCATAGCAGCTGATATCTAATCACTTGTTTGAGTGATATTCTAGAGAAAACGTTCAGTAAGGTTTTACCTTTACTGCATTATACGGCAGGTGTGAAACGCCAATTTATGTTAATGAACTTTCTTCATGTCTATGTCCAAGAGGATAGCCAGCAACAGAATAGCCGGCAACATGAAACAACTATATCAGACCATTGGATGACTTGAGGATTTAACAGGCATTGGTAAAGCAATATACAGTAAAAATATATTCAAGTAACAGTTTTAAGATGCAACTTGCATATTTTTGCTAAAGATTAATATGTTTTATTACCAAACAGATATACTCTATATACTCGAGTATAAGCCTAGTTATTCAGCACATTTTTTGTGCTGAAAGTGCCCCCCCCC
>JABWIB010001371.1:61033-71139 GCA_016617825.1 Platyplectrum ornatum | reverse complement strand
TAGTATTAAACGTAAATAAGAAATTAATTGCTCCCTGATTGTTCCTTCCATGTGTATACTCATGGGCCTAAATGTACTAAGCAGGGAGATTGAAAGTGGGGATGTTGCCCATAGCAACCAACCAGATTTAAGCTCTTTCATTTTACATACTGGAATCTGATGCTATGGGCAATATCCCCACTTTTTAATCTCCCTGCTTAGTATATGTAGGTATCATTTTTAAGTAGCAAAAAATAGAAATAGTTTGTCCCTGATGCCACTCTTTCCTGACCAGGGGTAGACAACTTCAATCATTCAAAGAGCCATTTGGACCTGTTTGCACTAGAAAAAAAAAGAACTTGGGAGCCACAAAACATTTTTCCAAAAGTGTATGCCCAGTGGCCACCGTTTCAATTGCTGTTAGGCAATTTTCCTCAGGGAAACATACAAGTCAGTAGTAAGACAATGTGTATTTATTTATAAAATGTTCTCACAATGTCCTCTTTGCTCCTAATGTCTGATTTAGCGCTCTCCAGCTTCTGAATGACGATGACATGACGCTGCCTGTCAGTCACCCAACACAGCTGCATCCTCCCTGATGTTGTGTCTCTACCGATCTTTGGTTACTCTGGGACCGATCCTCTGTGACTGGCCCGTCCAGCCATGACAGAGGATCGGGAGAGCCACAGGAGACTGCTAAAAGAGCCACGGGTTGCAGACCCCTGTCCTAGCCAGACATAGGGACCAAATATTACTGCTCCCACCCTGTGACCATGACACTTTGACTGGATGATCAGATCTCATGAGTACATAATAACAAATAGCTGGCGGAATGTAATGACATTACACCCGACTCTTCCCGTAATGGATTATGGCAATGGTGAAAGTTAAAATAAATATCAGGCATTACAAAAAGCAGCATAATGGTCGTNGTGTGTTGCAATGTGTTTCATTTGTGGTTTTAACCTGTACCTGCACTAATAACATTATTCATGAAAACATCTAGTCATTTGGATAAAATGTGTTTTGTTTCAAAAACATTTCAATCACCCAGTGAAGGTGACGGCGGGCTGAGCACACAGCTGCCTGGTACATAGGGACAGCATTTTGTAATATCGTGGCTGCCATTCTTTTGCTATTCTGTTTTGCCAAGAAAATATTAAAATGATATGTACACAGCGTTAGTATACAGTTATCTCCAGCATGAAATGTGCTGCTGAACCTCCGCAATGAATTCAGCTCTAACTGTTCTTAACATAATTATTATTGCTACTGGTAATACATTATTCTGATGTCTAAAGACTATCATTCATCTTCTCTGTCTAAATATGTGTAATGCTCTTTTAAATGCCAACCAATTATATCAGGCTGCACATTCTGCATGACTGATCCTTAGCGAACAGTAAGTTACTCGCAAAGTTATTTTTACCACTTGGAATGTATATACATGGGACATGTTTATCTGTCAGCGCCGGACACATTCGACCTATTAAGAGNAGTGGAAAATCACAACGACCTAATGAAAGCCAGGACATGTCTAGCTCAGGGATTCCAGTATGGACACATCTCTGTTCTGATACAGCGGAATAACATGAGCTGCATTTATTAACATGCGTCCTTTCTGTACTTGTTCTTGTTTACACACATAATACATCTGTATATCATGTTCATAAATAGACCCCAAGAAAAGACTAGGGGGGAAATTCACTAAAGTCGTGTTTGTCAAACTCACGGGTGCGAGTTTATCGCAGCTGCGAGTTTGACAAACACGCGGGTTCCACAACATGCGTCTGCTATAAACTCGCACCTGCGTGTTTGTAAACTCGCAGGTGCGATAAACTCGCACCCGCGAGTTTGACAAACACGACTTTAGTGAATTTCCCCCTACATCTTCATATACAGTGACTGCATTGCTCAGACTTATAACTCAGTGAATTCATTTACACCTATGTTTCGGAATATGTTTCTCTCAGTCAGAGATATTTGCTTTTGTACCATCTNTGATGCTTGTGTACTTATGTTGATGAATTTCAGCCGTTCTATACATAAACCAGAGTTAAATAAAAGCATAATACATTTCTACAGCTCATTCTGTAATATGTACATTTATAAAAGATGGGGCCACATTTTTACCTTCAAATCCTGATAACATCGTTTATATTTATTGAATTACAGAAAGGGAAAATAAATATGTATCCATATATTAGCTGCTCAGCATCTGACTAGAGCTGTATTCTATATATTCTATAACACTATATCTATCTGTCTANAGATAGATATAGATGTATAGGTGTCATATTCAATACACTCTTGTTTCTTTATGTGCCAAGAACCAATGCTTGCGTGTACATATATACAAACAACCACATTTTATAATCACTTTACTATAACTTGTATGCAGACAAAATAAACCCTGAGGCTATCTCTCATCACAGGTTCAAGGTGTNTTATCATCCTCTCTTCTTGTGTATGTATTCGATTAATCAGAGTGGGAATTGCTTTTTTTAATTCCAAGATTAAATAAAAACTATATAATCAACTGTTATCCATTCTGTGTCTCACNCTTTGGTTAAATAGATCTTATCGACTCGTTACAGACCTAATTACCTTGTTGTATTATATTTATACATGTGAAATGTTATATTTCTGTTATACATCGTGCAATGATCTGTACATAGTGACTAATCACTAAACCTCATTAGAGAGGAATAAACTCAGCTTAGCAAGGAGCACATAAATATTACATTTCAGATTCCAATTTAGAGTAAGCTCGTCTGATGTATCTCTTTATCTAATCCAGGAATTACATTCATTAACATTTCCCTACTATGTAGAACAAAATAATTCTGTCCTTACTGTAAAATGTTCTTCACACTGTATATCAATACATCAATTTACTATATTTGTCCATATATGTAATAGCAGATGCGGTAATGTCCGGCGTATGTATTAAGCTTTCCTCTCATAACAGATAACAAGGAATAGTAGTGTTTTATTGAGGAAAATATTAATACAAATACATATATACTGTAAACATTGAAGCCGGATGAAGATTTTTTTGTAAACACAAATATGCATGAAACGCCTTGAGTGTTATGTTTTGCCATTTGTGACCTGATAACTAATAACTGACCTGTGCTNTAATGATGGAATAACAATGATGGAATGTAAATGTGTGAATGACTTCCCTCGTATTGATAAGTGGCCTCTGCAGTGCCATTAAGCGTGGACACCTGAAACTCTGCAATAAGTGGCGCCTCGATGCTCCCACCTGCAATGATGTTTGATTACAGCGCTTTTCAGATGACCTTTAATGACAAGCATGCTCTTTTTTGGCTGTCACATTANGGCGAGTAAATGCAATCCTACAGCGGATGACTTGCTTTGATGGTCNCGTTCTGCTACAGCTGTGTCATTTCTCTGGACAGTTACCAAGCTTCCACACCAATAGTTACAACATGGATTGGTTTTATACTTGATAAATTCAGTCATTCAAAGTATATTTTTATTATAAAACAATAAGGGAAAATGCTGTGGTTTGTGACAATATGGTTTCGGCATGAGCTTTGGAGGTAGCAAGNGAAATCGTAACCCAAGGCAGAGTCACCGCCAAAAATTTTGTGACCAGTTGTGACATCTCTCGTCATGACATGAATGGGTGGCGGCAGTAGTGAAGTACAAGTGTCTGATGTGTAGGAACTTAGCCCTGTCTATTGNCACTTTATTACTAGCAATCACCCCCTACACTGTCCGGACCTTTGACACAATCCTCGCACTCCCCTGTGATGGCGACACAACCCAAGGGTTAGAATGAATCGCCACTGACTTTACCACTTCTACCATAACTTTGTAGTAGATTTGCTAAATCTGTCTCTACTTGTTATACTTATATTTTTAGAAGCTCAGAGGTAATAGAGGAAGCCCTTTCAATGCCCAATTCACCAGACCAATCTCTATTGCAACCGATTACTCACCCATTTGGCTCTGGATCCATAGGATTGTGTACACAAAGGGCCAGGAGGAAGTATTCATATAAGTACAGTAAGGGCTAGCTTCAACCCTTGTATACTNTCCAGCGTTCTGCACCATCCAGCATTTAAGCAAGCGCTGTGTTAAGTCCATGAATATGGCGGGCTGGTCTCTTTCCCCCATACTCCCCTAGTACTCTGGATCTGGCTCTTTATGGTCTAGAAGGCCAAAAGACCTGTTAATAGTTAACAATGTACGGAAAGGCTGCTTCCTATGGGCTACTGTAACATTTTATTAGGCCTAAAAAGACTGGTAAGTTGACAAGCATGATTGTGAAATACTTTGTGTTAAACCATCCATTGTGGAATTCCCATGTGTCAGTTGTATTGTGTAGATTGTTAATCACATCCCTNATCTGTGATATTTTATGTGCCATCAAGGGTTTTTTTATTATTTGTAAGGGCTGTTCCTTGAAATTAATATATCACTTTGTTTTTCATTTTAATTCTCGATGAAAAGATTAATGGGCAACTCAGAATTTCCACATCCAGCTGCTGTAAATGTGCAATGGATAAAACAGTGAACTTTAAAACGCAACATGGAATTCTGTGTTCATCCACAAAGCTTATGAGAAATGTGACTAGATAATGTAAATAGATGATAAATCATTACTATCCACTAGAACAGCATAAAGAGGGCAGTCATTGCAGATAACATCAGCGATGCACTTCTCTGATGCCTCTAATGCTAGGAAGCCTGTTAGGAGCGCAAAGCTTTATCACTATTGCTTTCACTTTCCTGAAACAAAATTGTGTCATTGTAATGTTCCATTAACCTGTAATAACAAGCTGACTTGGTATACAGAGAGAGACCCCCCTCAAATGCAAAAATCATATATTTATATTTCAGCTTAAAGAACCTGAACCCATCCTGCTCTAGAGGAAGGAAGTCTCTGACTGGGCTGCTGGTTCTTCACTGGCTTCTTACTGTAAAACACCTTTTATGTAGAGTCTAAAACTCATTCATAGAGATACAAATACATCTCTCCATATGCATACTATTTCATGGCAAACCTTTCCATACCTATACAAACAGATCTGAGATCACCATGTGTGACAGTACACACTGTACAGATACCTGTCTATGCTGCACACAAGACAGAGAAGCCGATCTCTGTACCAAAGTACTCACCCACATCAACTGGACACCATACTATTGGCAACTTACCACATCAAATATCACATTTCCCATCATAAATCATGTGAGTGTACACACCCATATTATGGAATGGTATAATAATTTCCCGTGCTGCTTATATAATCAATCATTCCAATATATACCAGGGAACTTTCCTTGTACTGTAACTCATTTACCTTTGGATGCCGAACCTTAAGTTTCTACTCCAGACTTAAACCAGACCTACCTGGCTGTACCTCTGGTTACCTACTATATGACCTTAATCGTATATCTTATGGATGATATGTTGTAAAATCTTCCTTTAGTTTTACTATAACTATATTTTATTATTGGCTTAAAGTTTAGNGTAATTTCCAGTTACAATTACTCCCAAGCTATTAGTGTGACTAGCTATGCTTGATCGGAGCAGCACATGAGCTTGCAGTATTAAGGTAAGTTGCCAACGTATTATGAAGAGCCGTCCATCATAATCCGCAGCTTCTCCGTGCCCAGCTCTGGAAATGTGGCTTCTACACTGACCCCGGGACAGGTTTGTCCTCTGCACAGGACAGTGCGACCGGAGAATCTTCCATTCAGTCCTGTTCTCCAGAGCAGACTCTGCTACTGTGTGGAGGCCAACCGTTACTCTATTCCCGATATTACAGGGAGGAAACTTCTGCTGGGCTTTGCTGTACCGTGATAAATGTCCCCAGAATGAAGTGAAAAACGCAGAGTAATTTCTGAAAAGATTTATTTTCTTGTGGAATTTAAACAGGATTGATGCTTTAAAAGGCTGTTCACCGCTGGGAAAGTGGCCATGTTGTACTGGGATACACCGCCAGCAACCTATCATTTTCATTACAAATCACCTCCGTTTAGGGACAGGAAGAGTAAATTATTAACAATTAAGAGACTTTACTCTCTCAGCAGAGCGCTGTACTTCATTGCGACAACGTGCTTATCCGAGAGTGAGGGGTTAATGCTAGGTGCTTCTCTGTGGAGGTGATAAACAATGCTTTATTTAGTCTGCTTGTGCTCATCAATATTAATACCTTTACTAACAGAATCCAAGTTTTTGAAACAAGGATGACTGAACATTAAGTTAATATTTAATATTCTTGTTAGGTTGTGGTGAAGCTAAGTAAAATTCTTGTTATACTGCATATAATCTTAGTTGCCAAGGAAAGGAAATGTAAATCGTGAAGCATTTTATACATAAACATGTAAAGATAAGTTTTGTTTTCTTGATAAATAATTCTAGTTATTAGGTATAGAATAGAACTAGTCTTTTATTAAAGAATAAATAAGTAAGGATAGTCTTTACGTCAATTCATGTATTAATAAATATGTGAAATAAGATATTTAATATGTCTGAGCTTCCTGCTCTGTATGCAAATGAATAAACATGGCTCTTTCCATTTATTTGCACATAAATGTTACGGTTTAGGCAAAATGGTGGCGGGTTGTTGTCATTATAGATTTAATATTCACATAACCACCTCGGAAAGAGGAAATATTAACTAATACCCCTTTTCCACTGAAAACCTGGGTAAATTCCAGGGTTTTTTTTTACCCAGGTCAAAAACGAAATGTGCCCTTTATCCCAGGTTGACACAATTTCCACTGAATGCAGTAAAGTATTGCAACCTACTATGTTTTAAAGGGAAACCCCTTTTTCCACCACAGCGACCCAGGAAAAATCCCAGTAAAAACCCTGCAATGGTCCCGGGAAAAAATCTGGGTCACTTGACCTGGGTTTTTTCTTGTGACCCATTTTCAGCAAAATAAAACCTGGGTCTATGTGCATAAACCTGGGNTTTTTTTGTCAGTGTAAAAGGGGTATATGAAGTCAGTACATTTCATATTAAGAGTTTTGCGAGCACGACATCCTACCATGTTTCCCTGGTGACACCATAGGGCTTATTTTCAGGGTAGTTCGTATTTAATTTAAAATTGACAACAATTTCAATAAACAGGTAAGTGTAAACAAAACATAAAAAAAAATGTTCTTGTATGGTATAGCTCTTCCTTTTTTGCACTCATGTCTGATCATCATCATCAGTCATGATGACCTTTATGCTTCCCTAGTCCTGCGTTAAAATACTTTACTGTTAAATCTTTAAAGGCAGCATCAATTTCAAGCGGGGGGGTCACAGCTGGGGGCGGCATTGCAGGGACCGGACAAAATGGGTAATTAGCTAGGTCTTATTTTTACGGTAGGGCTTGTTTTGGACCATTCTACAAAAGTAAGGCTAGGGAATTATCAGGGACATTATTATAGACAGCCATGACCTAAGTCAGCAGAGCCCAAGTCAAATGAATGATCTCTTCCTCAGACATGGAAACCATTGGGTGAATCTGTGCAGAGACTGACGCTACCTTCCACATTGCAGACTCCTAAGCTGCTATGTCACATGAAATACCCTTCCCTAGATCATATCGCCNTTCTCCACCAGTTCCCCATATAACCTTCCTCCCTTTGAGCGCACATTGAGATAAATGTATCCCTGGAACAGACTGAGCTGGATATACTGTAAATTCTGTGTGTAGAATACATGAGCAATAATATAGTATTAACCGTTCAGTCTATTTACTAATATTGTGTTTTACAGGGCAGATACTAATGCACTATTATGAAGTTTCATCATAAGATACTGATGAGTCTGCATCTTTTGGTTTATTTTTGCTTTTTTTGCTGTGCATCCTAATTGCACCTTTAATGAAATAACTGCATCCATCATAGGAGGAGATGTGGAAATGCGGACATGCCGTCTCCCTCCCCTCAATAATCATTTCAATCGGTCCTTCTGATGGGTAATTTTCGGCACTATGTGGCCATCACAAATATCACTTCAACTTGTCAGTGTTTAATAAGGGTCCTGGTTACCCAGTGCTGCGGCTAGCTTGGGCCCTGCCAATGCTAATTACACTAATTGCTTTGCACGTTATTATTTTTGCCGGGCTCAAGTGCAGCTGTTTTGGAGATTGGCAGCGGATGTTACATCGCTGCTAATTTTCTCTCCATTTTGCAAGCTTCCAGTAGGAATTCTTCTAAGTGCTTTTCTGGTTGCAAGGGAAATAAAGAGGGAATGAACTAATCATAATAAAAATGCGCGAATAAGCAGGAGACAGGAAACATTGTGGGTTGGGCNGGTTTTATTAACCCTTTCAGACTGCTGATACCTCCTTCTACCTCTTTCACCGGCACAGCCTCACCTAGAATATTGTCTTCAGTTCTGGAGGGTTTATCTAAAAAAGGACATAAATACTACAAAGTCAACAAAGAAGAGGAACTAAAATGTTGCATGTGTCACACAACATACAAATAGACTTGGAGGAACTAAACATATACAGTATAGCTTGGAGCAGAGAAGAAACGGTGATTTGATAACGTTCACAAATAGCAACAGGGGAAAACTGGTACATGATTGGGTATTAATGGAAGGAATAGTTCACTACCACCCATTGCCTATACAAACATGAACACAGAGTGCAGTGCTACCTCTCTTCACTTCTTTGTGTATGTTTACATCCCAGCTTCACCTAGTAGCTGGCCACCCTTCAGGATTCCTGAGGCAAATCCAGGGGGGTTTCTTGTTGCCGAAACCCACCTCCCCCCCCTCAATATTGCTGTATTATATGCGGCTTATATTAGGAGCTGACACATTGTATAAAGTAATTTTAAATATTCTATGTTCCTTTCAGAGAATACGAATATACCCAAAATGTACTTTGTATAGTGTCTACTCCAGACTCCTATATCATGGGGCTGGGAATGTTGCACTATATTAAGTATAAAGGGGGTAAGGGTATATCACATATTATAATATATGCGAGGCGTATTAATAGACTGGAGATTATACACTATAGAAAAAACTGTATGACTACTATGCCCAAATATACACCTGACACCAAATATATACTGTATATACTGTATATAGTGCACCATCTTCACAACCATACATGCTGTAGAAACCCCCTTCCAAAATCTTGCGTTTACCACTGAGGNCTCCCAGGGGGGATTTAATAGTCATAAATGAAGAAGTTATTGGAAAAAAAAATTGTGTTTTATGGATTTTTTGAGTTTAGTTNGGTAATAAAGAACCTTTTCCCTGTTTCATGTATTCATAAATGGTTTTGCCTACACCTTTTTTGTGCTTGACGTTCCCAAACAAATGAGAGAGGTTTAATACCTGGGAATCCTGCTGCTATTTATTCAGCGGCCTTTTGAATCTCTGCACGAATATTTCCTTTGTTTGCCTGGCCAAGCTTTAAGTGACAGTAATGCTAATGAGGTTTAGCAATGCAATCTGCCACCCGTAACTCCCGCGTACGTACACTCCATCACATCTGCTTCTCCAGCATATTTTGCTCTTCTCTTTTTGAGTAAGGGCTTAACCCCACTCAGTGTTGGCAAGGTGTGATGCTGGCAGCAGAACATGTAGGAACGAGGCACAAAGGAAGACCAATTCGGTGATAAAGCCTGGCAACAATCTCATTATACTGAGCATGTTGGGNGCTTAGAACATGAAAGCAATTGGTAGATGTGCGCTGTGTGCTGCCATACATACAATTGGTTTATATGGTGTCTTGTGGATGTTAAAATGGAATGAGTCACCCATTTATGTGCAGTAAATGTAGTTTCTGTCTCCGGACAGGTTTCAGGACTATTCATATATAATACTTTAATGTGTGCCATTTTCTTCTGCAAAGNGAAAAGCACAGATACTGCATGTAAAGGAACTATCAACACTTAATGTTAATAAATAATATTTTAATAATTCATGAAGAGTCCAGTATGTGCAATATACAGTAGAGAGGTGATTCTATACAGACCAGACTCTAGATGTATGCAGTCACTAGCACTCCATGGTTATCCCATAATCCTTTGCCAGGTATTCGCTACCCGTATGTAGCCTGTTTGCTTATTTATCAAAATGATACATGACATGACCAACAAAAACTAAGCGGAAAGACTAGAG
>JABWIB010001370.1:62796-74854 GCA_016617825.1 Platyplectrum ornatum | reverse complement strand
TGTGTCACCCACACTGATACCTGCCACATGTGAGGATCTACTGCTATACTAGATACATACAATAGGGGCAATGTGTCACCCACACTGATACCTGCAACATGTGAGGATCTACCACTATACTAGATACATACTGGAAAATATATAACAATGTAGCAGGGACGATAAGCAGTGGTTATGTAAAATATCATGAGAAAGAAATGAAAGAAATAACCATGAGATCCCTATTTATAAAAACAAAGATTAATAACACTGCAGTCTATTATTTGTACAGGATTATATCACATATATTATATTCTTACAGCATCACTATGTTTTATGCATGCATTTGTTCTTAATATGGATCATCTTTATGTTTTATTACCATGTTATTCTGATTATTGATGGCAAAAAAACATAATGCATATTTTAAGTGTGTGTCCCTTTTAAATTATTATAGCATAAATTATTATTCAAGAAAGCAGCTTATGAGTTTTTCTGGTTGCTATAACAACAGAGCTGCAGCATCAAGTACTGTGTGCTTTTCTCTTACTGCCAGGACCCAGGAACTGATACTTCTTTCTATACGTGCTGTATTGTTTTTATTCTCTATGCAATGTCTATAAATAGAGGCTGGCGCTTGCATTTCTTTACACTAGATATTGTTTGCTGTGATTGAACAAATGTGACATTGTAATACAAGTCATTTCCAGAGTTTCATGACTAACTCCATGTTTTATATTTCCTTTATACCAGTATGCACTGATTTGTGTAGCGAGTGGAAAATAGATTGCAAGCTTTCAAGGTTGTGTGGGTCACTCAGGAATGTATTATGTATAATAGTTGATTGTAGTTGCAGATTTAGGTTTTTTTATTGCCAGGAAGATGAGGTTATATTCCTATGAATAAAATGTCTTAAGCAACACTCAGATAGTCATCTTTTGCTTTTGCTTTGAGCTAAGGGAAACACTATAGGACCTAAAGGGATAGTTACTTAGTTGTCATGGGGATTCATACAAAAGAAATTAATTAGGGGAAAATACATGAGATATGGGATCCGTACTATTGAATTTACTAGCGTAAAGTTATGAGTGGGTAAAACGAGGGGAGGTAAAATGAATGTCAGTGTTTGCATGCAGGGAGAATACTTTATTGTTGCATGTTGCACACAGATACTGACCAGTGTTACTGTTACACAGTTATTACACTTGGGCTGGAAACATATCTCAACTCTAATACCAATATACTGGCAGCGCGTATGCATGCTCCAGATGTTCCATGCACTGTAAGTACTGCCCAGCACGGCCGCACTGCTCTCTCACATTTAGAGCTCTCTCACAGTCCAATGGTTATTATTAAGGCAAAGAACTCGATACCATGGCATATTTGTCACACAATGGCCATCAAATTCTTCTTTGTTCGTATTTAAATTCTTTGTTTATTATAATATGTGCAATGACTGTATACATCTGTGATTATATTAATATTCCACCTTTCTTTATATATGTTTACCTATCTTGATGTATTAGGCTAAGCAGGGTTGGTGAGATTAAATAGCCCATTTGTTCTACATTTGTGTAAATGTTCTATTCCCCGCATTACTACACTGCTTTGCAGCCACCATCCGATCCTTATGCTGGCAAAGTGAACGCATTGAAGCATACATAAAACAAGAACTCTCTAGCAAAGTTACCGATAGGACTTATCCACACCAGCATGTGTGTTAAATGTCCCGAATGAGCAGTTCATGCATCTGTATTCTAATAACACAAACCACATTCAAACCATTATGTCTCCTATTCAGTTTTGGAGATAGAAATGAACTGAGATAGGTATGTAAAAATGTGACTTATTTTCAAACGTACAAACAGAACTGAGTGATGCATTTTTTATGCAGGGCTTATTATTTCATTGACTCCAACATCTGTGAAGTTGCTGAGGCGCTGGGAAAATAGGCTTAACTTGAGCCTGGGAACTTTAAGCTCTGCAGCAGTTGAACTTTTCAGTTCTCCCCAGATCTTTAACAAGGTTGTCAGAGCTGATCAAGTATCTGCCAGTGTACTGCAGACCTCCTGAGATGTGAAGTAGTTTTCATTCATCATCATAGAGTCAAATAATTGAAGCAATCCGCGTGCTCCGGGGTAACTCTGTCAACTGTCATACGTATTCTGTTATGATACTTGTCTGATGGCACGGCTCGGGTTCTTTAGCTCCTGTATATATAAAGGGTGTGTAGGAGAAATACCTGAACGTTTCTTTCATTCTGGATTTTTTTGCATTTTTTTTTTAACTAAAGATTATTTTGATTTTCCTAATCCCATTGAAAGAAACCACTTTGCATATTTCATGAGCATACATATTAATGTCTTTAAGAAGCAACAGAAAGGTTGTCTATGGCTTTTGAATGAATTTCATCTCAATTAAACTTCAAACAGAAAAGCAGCTCCTTGTCCACTGCCTGGGCAAGTGAGCAGCCAGTCTTAGTCAGATATGAATTTGAATAATATATTCACTGAGAAATGTTAAAGCAGATTTCACTTATCTGGAGCAGATGGAAAGTCAGTAGAATGCAATTTGAGATAATACCAACAGCCACATCTCAAACATAAAGCAATGCGGCTTTCTTTTCACATCACATTAGAAAGATACCCAGGATTGGGACATCATGTTCATAAATATGAAATGTCACACAAAATATAAGTACAAAATAATAAAGCCTCAAGCATATGCGAGTTGGGCATGCTCCGAGCAATGCAATCAGTAAGCAATACATGCAATCCAGCATCCCAAAATCTCTTCACATCCGTCAGCAGGGGTGTATGCAGTGACACATACAGAGAGGACTGTATCCAGACTTATGTACTATTAAACTTACAAGTGTAATGTTACAAGTGGCCAAATCCATGTTGAATTGCAGGGGATGTAATTAGTTGCAATCAGTATTAAAGTTGAGCGATGATGTTTCCTAGCACAAGTGTAATAACAGTGTAACAGTAACACTGGTCAGTATCTGTGTGCAAAATGCAAAATGAAAGTATTTTCCCTGCATGTCAACATGGTTTTACCCACTCGTAACTTTACCCTTGTAAGTTTAATAGTGCGTAAGTCTGATTCCAGTGCAGTGTGTGGGAATATAGCTAGATGCAACACTCTCACTTTTGGTTGTGCTTCATTATAAATGAGGAAGGATCTGACATTTTGAGATATGGTTCATTTGACAGAAATAGTGATAGAAGTGATATCCCATGTATTAATGCAGCTCAATGGACATTATCCCAACCAGCTGTGTGATCCACTATCACTGCATTCCAGGATCAGATGTACGGATCTGTTCCAATGATAATAATGGACTGGATCAGTGGACAGTACATTTATCTGCTCGTAATTCCAATTATACAGAACAGAATTATGTGCGTGTACAAACGCAGAACCCTAACTTAACTTTTCTGTAGCTTACCGGTTACAGAAGGCAGATCCGTAGCCAAGCCCTTTCTGGGAGATTAAAATGCCGCCCATTGTCCACTCTATGAAAGGCTTGTTAGTCTCTGCACGGAATCCAGGATGGTACTCAATCCAATGCAATCCAGTGCAATCCAATGCGTAACCGCCCTGTGCATGAATGAGCAGTCTGCTCCCAGGAGCTCCTTACATAATGCTGCACATAGGATAAAATGCCTGGCTTTCTATCCTTTCCAAAGAGACACATGAAAAGGACAAGCTGGCAGTGTTACGTCTATACACAATTAGTTACATTCTTTAAATCATATACCTAACACATGTCAGAAGTTTTAACTATTTCTGACCTCTCTTTATGAATGTCACAAAATCCAAATTAACGTGAAGTAACACAGGCAGATGATGATATAGATATAATCTACACTTTAGATTGGATCCTAGTTATTCAAAGCTAGCCATTCTGTAAATACACAGCCAGTGCAGTACCGAGAGAGCGCATGGCTATGAAAGGGTCTGGCTATGCCTGTCCATTACCTCTCAGACTTCAGGACGATCCAGCAGACAGAAGCCATTAACTGTCCAACTGACTCTCATTATAAGTTCATCTCACTTTCCATATATTTCATTATGCCCTATAGATATAGTATGAACACTAGGATTATGGCAAATGCACACAATACATATAATAGATAATAAACACGTCCTTATATCCTCATTATCCAATTATAAAAATGTAGTTTAAGTTGTTATTTGTCTTCCTATCATATGTTTGCCCAGCCACAGTGACATCTCTCTCCTTGCCTTTTTATCAGGCATTGGCACAGGCTGCTTTTCCTGAGAAACAATGTTTTGCATAGCAATTTCTTTACATTGAGCGGTGCAGAAAACACTGTATTATGTGAATGCATTATGAGGAGCTGCTTCTTGGAAATGTCTATTACAAAGGATACATTATGATTCTGCAATTACAGTGGCTACAAAATGGGGCAGCCATCCATCCCTGGTTATTCTTCTCATTTCATGTTTTGCATTTGATCTCATTGGTGTTAGTTTTTGGTAAATACTTAGTGTATTTCAGTTCCGAATTATGTTTTAATCTAAAGCTGGAATCAGAACATCCCTTAAGGATTATTATTAGGTGGGGTTTAATATTCAGAATGGTCTCCTCCAGATGGAAATACTTTCATTCATATACTAGGGGTATTTAAGCATTTCATTGTGTATAATTGTGCTCTGCTATGAAGAATACTGTGCTGATATGTTGTATATGGCATTTTATTTTATTTTATATTTTACCCCATCCCAAAGAAATAAAAGCAGTTGGCAGTGAATTGAAGTAAACAGGACATGCTGTAAAGTGTGTTGATGGCTTGTTTGTATGTATACTGTCAGCTGTCATGTAGAATTACTTTGTTGAAGATTCAAAACACTGTAGGAATGAGTATAATGTTCAGGGACTATGGGGATAACTACGTTGTTTCTACTTAGGAAGGGAGAGCTGTATGCACTTAACAGCAGTACACCCAGCATCACCCATGTATTTGAAAAGTAAAGAAATAGACTGGAGGTTTGTAATCTGATTCCCCGGTCAGGACCTTATCAGTATGGTGTTTGTATGTTCCCCCCATGTCTGTGCTCCAATTTCCTCCCACACCCCAAAAATGCTGGTAGGTTAATTGGTAGATGACTAAATTGTCCCTAGTGTATGTGTAATTGCACCTATGTATCAATCTCCTTAAATTGTAAGCCTGTGGGCAGGGTGCTATCAGGGCCGGGGTGCCCATTAGGTGGAAAAAAGAAGTACAGAACATATAATAATTATAAAACGAGACGTATAAAACCAATGAAAACCCCACTAACTGTTACTGTTGCCCATTATTATATTATTATTTCAATTAAAATATTATTATTGCTAAATGGTTCACGTGCTGTGCTAAGTCCTAGTCATATTTTCCCCTAATATATAATATAAGAGATTAGACTAAAAAAAGAATATTCCCTAAATCATCATCAATAATAAATATACAAATAGCTAAATGAAATATAGGACTGAAGAACTGGCAAATGCGTATTAAATCCGCAGCTTCCATACCATTATTGCAGACATTCTGTATAGTGAATATTAACACGGTTCTATTTGTTCTAACCTATTTTTTACATCTATCTATATTTTGAACATTTTCTCTGTGTTTGATGTTCGCCAGTGTTGAATTTTCATTTATATCCCTGCTGCTGAGTGAGGTTAATCCATTTCATATTCATCGGCACCCTTAACCATCACCTGATTATACACATATTATAATAAATACATTGCAGGCTATATATTAGCAGGGATCTATGAAGATCACAGCTGGCTCAGAACACGGTAATGCTCCCTTATATTGTATTTGGTTGTACATTAATATCCATGTGATGTACAGTTAATAAAGTATACATGTCATATTGAAAATCTCTTCTTTGGATGAATTTTTTCCAGGCATGCACATATCTTTTTTCCAGTATATGTCAATGGTATCACATGGTTTCTGGAATTTAATTTGCTTTACGCTACAGTAGCAACAGCTAGAGAGCAGAATGTTGCTACGGTTCCAAACACAACGCAGGAAGCATTAGTAGATAAAATTCTCAGACCGCACATTTAAATGAATGATTTTGCCAATAAATAGATAGAAGATCCTTAGAACTTAGCAATCTATTAGTGAAATGACGGGCAAAGGCCAATATAAAAGATATGTGAAAAACAAACATAATGTTTCTCATTAAACATAGTGGTTATTGATTCCATATCAGATGTATTTTTGAGCTTAATGGCCTCGGGTGAGACCCAGTCTTTCTTTCAGTGTTCAGAGTGCCTACTTTCTATGTGTGTATGCACACACTTCTATGCCATGCAACTGTAGTGCCCTATCTGCCCTAAGAAAAATGCCACTTTCTATAGCACAAGTGGGCACTTGTAAAGGTGTTTCTGCAGTCTGTGGATGCACTGACTAAAAGACATGGAGTAAAGAGATATTTGATTTAATTTCATTATATACCGGGAAAAATAATGGTGTACTGTGTGCATTGTGCTGCCATACTTGCCAACTCTCCCATGGAGTACTCTGTCAAGATGTTTCGGGAAAATTCCTGATGTTGGCCCACAATGAATTGATAATAAAGCACCAGCAAGAACCATCCTTTCTGTTGTTATGAATATTATACACCGTACAATGCGGAATATAGACATAATGGGTGGGGAAGAGGGCCCTGCTTGCAAGGTTACACTCTAAAGGAGATTGGAGATTGAAAAAATTTGGCTGGTCCATCCATTGTATAATAATAGCACTTACCCCTATGTATCAATCCCCTATATCCTATAGAGTGTAAGCTTGCGAGCAGGACCCTCTTCCTCACCCATTCTGTCTGTTACCACCTAGTCATATATTATTGATTATTCAAAATGTAAAGCGCTACATAATCTGGTGGCGCTATATAAAAACCTGTCAATAAATAAATAGGGGCAATTACACATACACATATCCTAAGGACTATTTAGTTAGCTGACAATGAACCTACCAGCAAGTTTTTGGGGTGGGGGAGGAAACTGTAGCACCTGGAAGGAAACCCACAGGGAGAACATATAAACTCCACACAGGAATCACAACCTCAGCACTGTCAGACATGAGTGCTATCCCTGAGTGCTATTCACTGAGCCATCCATGCTGCCCACTTGTATTATTCCACCACTGCTCGCTGATGCATACGGCTTTGTTCAATGGAAACAGGGCTTGATGGCGCCAGCCGCGTCATCTAGTCCCCAGGGGCCTGTCAACTATATCTTCCATATTAAACAGAAAGTAGGTTTCTCTCTACAAGACTTCTCACCATTTAGTACACAGATTTCTCATTGTAGCTGTCCATGTTTCTGTAAATTGCAGAAACAGGAATAATAATGCATTATTAAATAGGCCGCTGTGTTGTAGACCTACTTTGTTAAAGTAAAAGCTGAGAATGGTTTTATTCGTGTCTCAGCTTTATTACCATATTACAAATGCACAGAGAATTTATAGAAAAATAAACCAGGTAAAAACATCCGTTGTGTGGTATGTAATACTGGCATACAGCTAGAAAGACTGAGAGCTAGATTCACTGGGCGTGCTGGATGTGGATGTGTACAGTGCGAAGCTGAGACATCTTTGCCATGTGATGAATTGAATCTCCTTTCCCAATATAGACACTGGGCATGATGCAGCAGTGCCTGACAAGCATTCCCCTCTTATTAATTAGGTGCATTGCAGGAAAGGCGCTCATTTGAAGATTGAAGTTTTGTGAACTAACTCCCAATGCTTTCTTTTTACTCTTCATATTCAAACTTTTTAGCATGCCATCTGGAGGCTCAGCTGCTATGTCGCATAATTATTCACTGTAATTATTTAGAAAATATACATTGATGTAATAATAGAGAATTTGCCAGTTAGTCAAACAAATTATCAATAGTTCGAGCAATTAGGTAAAAGAAGTAACAGTGTTGTTTGCCGGTGTGAACAGTCCAATTTGAACACACCTTTTCATAATCCAACCAACTCCTTATCCTACACCCCCCCCCTCCTGATTTTTTCAAGAATGGGTAAAACCATGATGAATTGCAGGGGAGGCAAATTTCATAAATTGCAACCAGTATTACAGGTGAGAGATGATGTTTCCTAGCACAAGTGTAATAACAGTGTAACAGTAACGCTGGTCAGTATCTGTGTGCAACATGCAACAATAAAGTATTCTCCCTACATGTAAACACTAACATTCATTTTACCCCCCCTGCAATTCAACATGGTTTTACCCACTCTTGAACAATCTTTCGATTGGAACTATTTATCTTATAGTGTATGCCCAGCTATACATATTTGCCGTCTTTCACCATGTAGTGCCTTAATGGCCTGTTGGTGTGCTTCTTGCATCCTTTGTATACACCTGGTGGATTTCACTTGGACCACTGTGTTATTTGTTTCTGTTGAAAAAATTAAATGAAGAATTTATATAACAAATGTTCTGATGTCCCCTATTCCCAGTATTTGCTTGACCTTTCTATTTCCAATGATCCAGACATTTTCCATTTGCAGAAGTTGTAAAACGTAAGGACGACTGGGTGCTGGAAGTTCACCCATGTGAGGTGATCCAATTGCCTAAGAATTCGATCTGAGGATCAGTGTAACTAACTGTGTCAAATGCAGCGGACAAAGAACATTACTAAAGAATTAAGATATGATTATTGATATTCTTGCTGTGTCAGTACAGATACTGTAAAGGATTAAGTAGTGTGCTAGAAGGATTGTACATTATAGAAAAGAGGAGGGGAGGGATGCGACTGACTAGTAGTTGAATGGTTGGAATATGGTTATATTTTGGACGAGACCCAGGTTTACATACATGTGGGATTACATAAATGTTTTTGCTTTTATGAAGGTAGGGATTTGGATATGTAAGTGTTCAGAACTCTGCATGGCTGAGGCTTGGTCTGTATCCAGTCCAATAAGACAGAAAGTTAAAGGTAAAAGTAATGAATTTTATTATGGTGACTAGTAAGAATGCTGGGAATGGGATACTGGAGCATGTGATCCTGCACAAACAGGCAAGAGCAGAAGTGCTGTACTACTTAGTAAAACAATGATAAAAATAGGAATCTATAAGGAAATCTGAGGATTTAACATTGATGATAGTATTCTTACAGTGCCTTAATGGGGTGTTTTTGCAGCAATCCTTGCAGAAGTCAGAAATGTATTATACTGAAGTATTCTACAGTACAGGTGAGGGGGAAGGGGTATTCTAATACTTACTTTATTCCTTGATTGTAGTAACAGCAGCATTATTATTTATAGCCTTCATTTTTTTATATGTTTGTCATGTAAAACTGGGTAAGCCATCGGTACAAGTCACATAGGAAATAACATCTAAACAGTAGTAGCTTCATCTATAGGACTCAGGGTAGAGAGATGGAAATAATAACATGTATATACACTGAGAGTGCCATGTAGACAGTGGTGGGATTCAGCCAGTTCTCACAGGTTCTGCATAACCTGTACCTAATATAGGTATCGGTTCTTAGAACCGCTTGTTAATGGGTAGAGATGTGTGGGCTTGGTTTAATGAAAACCAATACAGGGGGATATACCAAGCACAATATAGGGGATACACCATGGACAATACAAGGTGACACACCATGTACAATACAGGGGGATACATTGAGTAGAGTTTTTCACACATTGCATGTCTTAAAAACATACATATGCAAGGTATGTGAAGACTACTGGACACTGACTGGGAGAACTGTAAGCTACCCAGACGTAGCACTGTGTTAATTTATACACCCACAATCTTGGAGAAGGTATGTAATCAGCCATCGCTAGCTTGTCACATGTTAATTGTGTATGCATTGCAAATCTCTACATCGACCTTATATTAAATGCATTAGAAAGTTTTATTAGGCAAACAAACGCAGCCAAGACAGTATTATACAAACCAACAAAAGCTGATTGTAATTACAGAGTGAAAAATTCTAAATGTAATTGTTCAAGGCCTTGAAAGTGCAAAGCAACTAAATCTGCAAATTGTTATTTTCTCATGTAATTATAGTGGCTTAATAATAAAACACCCAAGCAATATTATATCATAAAAAACAATTAAAGGAAGATGGTGATAGGTCACCTAAAAAGATAGCCGAGGGTTTTTGTGTAATAGGTGAAATTGAAGATTAATTATTTTGTAAAGAGACAAATGTAACCCACATGGGTCTAATACTAAAGTGGGTCACCAAGATTGGTAGTATGTTTAGGCAATTCTTCCGAGACTGAGGCTGTGGCCACACATCTATACGATAGGTGTGAGATGCATCGCTCCCATACATTGCATGTGCTGTATAGGTAATCGGCAGCGATGACCATGAATCTTGCCTGCAGCAGGTGATGCGATGTGCGACCAGCAGGAGCGTGCATTGTATCATCTATCGCATAGGTGTATGTTCAGCATAAATCACTGCTTCCAGCCCTCATTGTTACTATGAATGGGTGGGCTGGATGATGTCACACCTTCCAATTCACAGAAATATGGTTTACTATTCAGGGGACGGGGCAATGGGCATGATTTGCAGATAACCTGTTCTATTCCTTCCACTGTTTTGGTTTATTGTGTAATTTAAATATATTCTTTGAATGCACAGGTTTCTTTACAAAACATATGGCTGGGTTAATACTTCTGTATGCTATTTTAGCTTCTTAAGCCCTGCTAACCAAAACCAATACACAGGGTTCCAGCTCATGTGTCATTTTAAGACACCACTTTTTACATTATACTAGGCTAACAGTAGCGGCCTCTGTGTTTCGGTTCTAAATATTTGTCATGCTTTGATTTTGGCAAAACAACAATGTTTTGGTTTTGGATCCAGATTTTTTATTTCATTGATAAAAACAGTTAACTCATGTAACTTGTACGAGTTACTGCTCCGTCAGTATTATTAATATCAGTAAAATGTTTTCCCTAGACGCATTGGTACACCTCATATTGCTTTACTAGGATTGGGTAAAGGCTGCAGCAGCTAATCCAAATGGCAGAGCTGCAGCATAAACAACAGGCAGAGTAAAAGCATAGAGCACATCCATGAAACAGTATTAGCGGAAAAAATCTGCTTTCAAACAATAAAGAGAAAATAGGTAAACTATTCCAATTCAGACTGCTACTAACAGTTACAGTGTGGGCCAGATTCAGATTTACACACTCCTGACTTTGCAGCTACTAAAGTCACTGTTATACAGCATTACATATATTTTTTGCCAACTCTCAAAAACTACTGGTAAATCATAAGAGAGTGTCTTATATAGACCTCAAACCAACTCAACAATCTATAATGGGAATCCCTTATACATAAATCATAGGCATTGGTACACTGATCCCACCAAATATGAAGACCATGGCACTACACATGAAGACCTATAAGTCGTCTGTTGGCCAGTGTTTGGTCGGTGGATTCATGATAACTGTGTAACAACCAGATATGCCAGATATCAGATATATAGGGCCTGATCTAGACTGGAGCATCTGCCTGGAAAACATGTGCATGTGCAGGGAAAAAGCCGATCTGCACACTTAATAAACAGACAGGCGCATGGGTGCACATCTGTCTGCTAGTTCGCATATTTAAATGAGAGTAAGGGTTCATTGAAAACAAAAGCCGGAACAGTAGTGGCATGCAGCTTTTATACACAGCCATTGATTAAAAATAGTGTTAATTGGTTTTTATTGCTGGAAATCAATAAACAAAAAACTACAATGTGCGCAGGCTTTGGCTATAGACGCTACAGTCTTTGTGTTTATGGCTGCAACAGAATCCGGGAAAAAGATGCCCCTTTTTCAGAGGTATGAAACTCACCGCACTTATGGATCGACCACACAAAACTCCACAACCATGAGATCAAACACTGCTCATGTCTATTTTTTATATACACACTGATAAAAGCGAACCTGTCTTTACCTTATACAAGAAAATGACTTCTAGAAATATATTTAAAATGTATTTACAAAAACAAAAATAAGTACGCAGCGCAATGGTAAAATTACCAAGTCAATTTCAATCCTGAAATCTCTCTCTCTCAGAGCAGAG
>JABWIB010001370.1:30543-59926 GCA_016617825.1 Platyplectrum ornatum | reverse complement strand
GAAGTGAAGTAGCAGTTGTCCAGGTATAATCACTCACAGTGTTCCTTAGTCGGCTCCCAGTAGCTTAACACTAGGACGTGTATGTGTGGACAATATATATATATATATATATATATATATATATATATATATATATATAAGTACACCTGACTTCTTCAGTAAGCACTTTTAAACCAAGGATAACAATTCTTTGACACCCATACATCTCAGTGATGTGCAAATGATATGACATCTATGGCGACTTACTGTTATGTTAGTAGAAGTAATGTAAGCTATACATTCAGGGCTGATGCTAGTGTGTTTAGTGCCCCATTGCTAACATTAAAAAATAACCCCTGCAATTTAACAGTTTAACAACAAGGACTATGCTGTATTTTAGTATCCATATGAGCCTTTTAAAATAAAATCTTGTAACCACAATAACAGACAGCAAATCATAGTAATTACTAAACAACACAGACAGCACCTAATACACAATAAAATTCTCACCTCATCCTAACTTTTTTACAGTTATAGTATATATACATTATTCTAGGGACCACTATACTATACGGACATTATCCTAGAGATTGCTATACCATACAGACATTGATCTAATAAAACCAGGCAATTTCTGTGTGTTCATATTGTGGATGCCCAGAACCTAGGAGAGTTGTATATATGGGTCGTCTTCACTTTATATATGGATTTAGGCATGATTTAAATGGTACAGAATGGGCTGGGCTGCTGACTTTAATATCTTTTCCATATTTAATGCACAGCAATGCAAGTGTAGAACTTAAGGTATGGTTCTAGAAGCATAAGTGGCCAATTTTGCAACCATGAAAGGAGTATGCTGGGAGGAATGCATTAAGAAGTTGTGATCATAACTTAATCATAGAAAAATCTGTACTGTCCCAAGGGAAATATATTGTATCAGGTTCATTATTCATGATACCGCTATACTATACCAACAGCACCTAGAGACTGCTATAATATACAGGCATTATTCTAGAGACCGCTATACATTACAACCATTATCCTAGAGTGCACAATAACATACAGACATATCTAACATACTTGAAGATTGCACCCAGAAAACACATTTGTAGCCACAATACAAAAGGTGCACAGTATGACAGGTGCTTCGGTTAGAGGTTGTAAGGTGTTTGCTGAGTCAGTGACAAACTATCAACATCTAACAGAGACTGAAATGCCTGGCACACTGTCTGTGTGATAAGCAAGTTGGCACAGCAAAGTGTGAAAGGTGATGGATCAACCAGGTTCTCCCCTGAAGAGCATCCTCCCACTCAGACCTGCATAAATCATTGACTGTGGCTTCTGATTGTTGCATTGAGCATGCAAAGTGCAAAATAACACAAAATTGAACATAACTTAGTACAACATCCCTATACTCTAGAGGTTCATAGTGGTGTTGTTGCCCAGAGCAACCAATCAGATTCAAGATGACATTTTTCAATATGTATAGTATGTAAAAAGTGAGAGGTAGAATCAGACTGGTTCCCAGGAAAGGGCTGAGCCAGGGGGCATGGGGACACGTGCCCCCTGTGCCATTGACCCTGATGCCTTTTGGAAGCCATTGACTCGGGGCTTTGTGGGGCAAGCTGAAAGGCAGGCATAGATCTTGGTCTGATTGTGGATTACACATTATCAGAGAGACCGGGCTGTAGTGTGAACTGGACAGTAAAAGCCTGTCAGCATGCTGGTTAGTGGATAGCTGGGGCCCTAAGTGTTGGCCTGGTGTGGGACAGAGGAGACAAACTTGTTTGCAAGCCAGCAACAGGACAGCAATGATAAATTACGGTTATGGGTGATACAAGGCTGGATGTGTATAGAAAGCAAGGAAAAAACCCAATGCAAGAAAGTCAAGGTACATGAAAACACTACAGGACATAAGTCAACAAGTTCATACAATCTGTTTTAATTGTCAAAAATTAAAATTGGGAAGGTTTTAATTCAAAGTGATGGTCACATGGTAATGGTTGTCATGATGATCAAAACCAAAAGGTAAACAAAACTATGCTAGCTCTTAGTTTCTTGTTACATACCAGAGAATGTCAGCTAGAATTCGACTGGTTGTGCAACATCTACACGTTTCCATTCCCATTCCCATTAGTAAATCTAGACTCACAAGGAAAGGAATAATGACATCAATACATAATCAGCTTTATACTTCCAACATCCTTCTCTTCCTTGGTTTACTAGTGACTAATGCACGCACTCCTTCATAACATGTATTCATTCCTTCGTTCTTGTGTGCTTACAAGATTGTATTATGACATTTGAGGTACAATGAGTGGTGTTACTGCAGTGTCCAAAAGCATAGCATTGTTATAATTCTCCACCAATTTGGCCTCTTAAAAGTTATAATTTTCTATGGCCACCATGAGAACGATATTGTTTGTCAGTGCCAAATTTCCACCATTCTGGTGAATGGCCACCTTAAGAGTTGTGATCTTCTTACACCACTGGTTTTAATGATGGCAGAACCACAAATCCCAGCCTATTGCTCACATCTTGTGTAGGCCAACAAAACTAAGGTAACTGATAACAAAAAAAAAACAATACTACTGTTATTTAACTATTATCTTAATCAGAGAGCATACATATATTACTACTACAGGTTATTTTATCCGCATTCTAGAAATAGGCCTATACTATAGTCAATACGATATTGATATTTGATAGGCACAGTCTACATGTAATGATGATATTTTAGCAATACTTCTGGCAACATAAAAAAATGTACTTTGCTGTCATTTACAAACCAATTATCTGTGGGATACATGCCAGAAAACCCTACCCAAGAACCGACTGCAGATTGAGCTCAACCAAGACTGAACAGCTTGTATTGCTAGCACAACGTATTTCTCTTACTATAGTGTGGGTGGAGGGATGACCCTGCTGGGTAGATGCTGCATTTTTAGTAAGTCACCTGTTATAACCCATTAAAATAAAAAACCAGGGGATATAGGGATAGATTGTCTCCTTGTGGAATAAAAGTGAGTTCATTGTCTAGTCACCTTAATAATGTCATTGCAGAACATGTTTAGTCAGTTTAGAGAGGGTACATCTTTATTCAAATATATGGTTGTTTTTGCTTGCTAGCAAACTCAAAACCTGGGCTTCTACTTACTTGTGCTGTCTAGAGGCAACTATTCTGCAAAAGAATATAATTATTGAAGTATAACACAAAGCCTTCACTCCAAGCTAAAGGCAAGGATTATATTGCAATGAATTGCAACCTCTGTGAAATAACTTGCTCCAAGTAGTCACATTCTTTTAGATTTACAATTATATACTGAAGATGCTTTACTGTCTACTGGCACTATTTCTAAAAACAAAGAGAATAATTCTTACTGAGTATCTATTCATACGCTGGCATCACACACACAATATGATGTACCAAGGCTTAATGCATCATGAAGTTGCTGCAATTAGAATAGCAGTTTAAAGTGGCCTAAACCAGAGAGAGCCATAAAAAGAAAGCATTTGACTTTAGAAAATAACAAACAATGTCTATAAGAATAATAAAACAACTGACACATAAAATGAAATACTAATATAAAAAAGTGGGCACAAAGCATAGGCAATCATGTCCATACCTTTGCTGTAGTCATGGCCGCCGCCACGATCTCCCGGGCCCCCCCACTATTTAAACTCACTTAGATGTCAATAATGGTGTCTAAGTGAGTTCAGGCACGCTCCCGGCAGGGTCCTAAACACCACCAGTACAGTGTGCCAGTCCCCTGCCGGTGGGTGGGGGGACGGAAGGGCCCGGCTGTCCCCCCCTGATGGTGGCCCTGACTGGAGTGATCAATAGTGGTAGCATTGCTCTGTGTTTGCACAGTGCTTGCTCAGCAAAATATATGTATGCAATTACAGCAATCCTGAACACAAGCCACATGACCTCTTGTATTCAGAAGGAAGTTTTATGGGATGGAGGGGGAAGGGGTCATAGTCAATGACTGTACAGTCAGGACCAGTACTACCATTATCAGACCACAAAGGACTAAGTACAAATGAACCATATATACCACTGTTACCACTGTGGAGGAAATAGATATGTAAATTCCAGCTAGCAGGTTATCGATTATAGATAATCGATAATATAGGACAGATAGGAATGAAAATATATATAAATATATATCACATGCATGTTATATAAATATAGGTGAGGGGAGTGGTGGCAGTGAGTGGGAGGCATGAATTTGCCTAGGGCGCCCAGACACCCATGTGTGCAGTAAGTATATTTCCACAATTGCATGGAATTTGAACCTGGAAATGTATTTGGTTCTAGTTTTAAATATTTGTGTTTTGATTTTGGTTGTAGCAAACCTGCAATCACATCAGCAGAAGCAGCAGCAGCACAGTTCTATGCCCGATCCACTATGTGTAACTATAGTAACTATTCTATATGTACAAAGGACTGCTTCATTAGCATAATTCAGAATATAAAAGATTTTCAATAGTGTTAACTCTAGTGCAGGGACATCACTGAAATGTTTGTTTAACATTTCTACATATTAAATTTAAACTATCAGAATCTACCAATGTCTTCAGTAATGACAACAGAGATTTCCATGTGATCTATAAAACATTGTCCAATATCAATATTTTCCTTCACTCCTTAAAGTCCAAGGCGTTCACTCAGAAGAATTTCTGCTAATAGAACTCACGTCTCATTTAGCCTGATGGCAAAAGTGGTAGCAGCAAATAGAAACAGATGGAAAGTATGAGTCTGGGAAAAGCAGAAGGCTCCAAATTAAACACTCACCAAGCTTTGTAAAGCATTAAGGAATACTTAGGGAAGCTTCATGAAGCTTTACAAAATATAGATAAATCCAATAAGCGCACAGTCCTCGTAATCCTCTTTGGAATCAGATTCAAGTCTCTAGGTTAGGGATCTCCAGGGAGCAATACAAGTTTAGTTGGAAATATCCATACAACACAAATACAGAAAATACAAATGAGATACACAATCTATTCAAGGACTTTCCAAATAGTTTCAAAGGCTGAACACGGTAATAACATTAATGAGTGTTGTAACAGCGGAATGTTGTTTTATATAACAAAGCTACAAATTAATGACAAGTGAGAAAATGAAATATCCCCTTTATTTATACAATACCATTGAACATATTGTGCACATTTGTATAAACTGTTTTGCTTGAATAATATGCTGATTTTTCTCACAGCTTTGTCATATACCTGTTATTTTATTCTTTACTGGTGTAAATAAGTGGTAAGTATTAATTTCCAGTATTGTTTGTATTTAGTTATTTATTTATTTATTTATTTATAAATAGCAGCTTTATTAGGCTTACAGGATGTATAGTGACATAGAAAGTGATGGCAGATAAGAGCCACATGGCCCATCCAGTCTGCCCAGTTGTATATTTAAAACTATACTGACATCATCTAATTTTCAATTTTGTTTGCGACTCAGTATACCTTTATTATATATATTTATCCCAAGCATGTCTGTTACATTAGCCTCCACCATTTCTGATGGGAGGCTATTGCACATATCAGCTACCCTTTTAGTGAAGTCATTCTTTTGCTCAGTTCCACTGAACCAGGACTTAAACATCAGAACACTGGTTATGTGGACCTGGTTTCCGTACGATCAGTTCTGTGGGGCCGTTACCTGTATGCATGTGGAGTTAGCCTTGGTAAACGTATGGGGATCATTTAAAATGTACAGTATAGGTTGGGCAGACAGCTTGTCCTATGATACCATACAACACCCTTCCACACGCATCCCTATACACTCTGTACATAACAGCCGCTTTCGTACTCAAAGTGCTCTCAAGTCTGGATCCAGTATTATAGAATGGAAATACCTCCCCCCTCTCACAATGTGCACATGCCTTCTCATACACAGAAGAAGAGTACGACCATTTCCACTTGCAGTCAGGATCCAGTCTAATGTTTATAAATAGAAGATTCAGTAAGTATTAGGCATTAACTAATATTTTGATGTTTATATTATTTTCTCTGTCAATATTGCTGTTTGCATTGCATTATATGTATAAGGTTTTGCTAAGAATACTTTGGAATATTGATTTTTTATATTGCAGAAATGAATTCATTTTACAGGATTCCTGAGAGTGCAGCATAATTAGCTGATCTGTCCCTGAGTGACTGAGAGTGACGGAATATGACTGGCATATGTGAGAAATATCCACGTGTCAAACATGTTACAGTCTCTAGGAAGCCTACAGTTAATATAGGTGCGCGTACAGCAACTCAATCTCTTTTAACCACAAATGCAGTATAAGAATATTTCCCACTCTTTCAGTGTATTGATTGAGAATTCCCATGTGACTGTGTTGTAAAACCTGCACACATGTAATTCAATTATTTGAACCCCCCTCCAGAAAGTATAATACACATACAATAGTGACCATGCTTTACCTTATTTGTCTGTCATGCCTTAGCACTGCTCTATATAAATGATGTTCCTTCTGCATATTTCCATCCCTGTCTGATGGTGCGACCTGCATAATGTACATCAATGCTCCGCTGCACCAGAACACAAGCTGGGTTCTCATACACAACTATCAATCACTTAATGACACGCAGCCAATAAGATCGCTTTATTGACAAATTGTACATGATGACTATAAAAAGGATCACACCGAATTTCAATGTGGGAATTAGTTTGGGCCATATTTAGCCAAAGCAACACGGATGATTGTTTGGAGCTAACACTAGGTAAATACATGGCTCACACTATGTCTATTCATATTCTATCAGCTAGCAAAAATCTAATCGTATTTTCATTACCGAGTCTGTTGACAGCAATGTCAGTCATATTATTCATGAATGTGCAAAGTCCTGTTAGGCTTCACTTGGTTTTTGTAGAAAGAGGCTAAAACAACTACTTAAACAATAAAGTCAGGAAACAAGAACATATGCATTATTAGATGATTTACAGTGTGTCTTAATATAAGCTTTGGGTGCACACAGGGGCAGAAAGTGACTGACTCTGGCCCCATAGCAAGGAGTCAGGGCTTGAATGAGAATGGACAGAGGGGGGGCAGCTTTTATTCATTCATTTAGTGAGCGCAGAGCACCAGTGTAAAATATAGAGGGGACCTGGGCCGGTGCTACCATAAGGAAACTTTAGGCAGCTGTCTAGGGCACACCACAGTGGACCAGGGGGGGAATTCAGTAACTGACGAATCTTCTTTGAAAGTTCGTTTCGTCAGCGTTCGTCAGTGATAAAAAATTAGTCAATGACTGGTGATCTATAGTATTCAGTAAGTGACGAATTGTAATGACGAATTGTAATGGCTGACGAATGTTGACGAAATTGCATTGACGAAAAACTGGAATTCGTCAGGTGATATTGCACTAAACTGACAGATACACTGACGAATTTGAGAAAATTGGTCATGACGAAGTTTCGTTGGAAAGAATATTCGTCAGTTAGAAGTCTGGTTACTAGTAATTATTGTTAATGGAGTGAAATTTATGGCACATAATATTTATGTGTGATTAACATAATTAAGTTTTGCCTGGGCAATTTCATCAGAAGTGTTTTTAATTTGCAGAGTTCAGGAGAGTGGTTTGTAGTTGCAATTGAGAGTGGGATATGTATTAGTGACTGTTATAGCTTCCATTTTTATGAATGGGCAAACATGCTTTCAGTGCTTATGAGTGTCTTTCTATAGGGCTCCTATGGAATTCGACACACTGTGCTGACGATTCCCGTTTTGACGAATTTTCTACTTCGTCCTGACGAAGTTTCGTTGAAAAGAATATTCGTCAGTTAGTGAATTCCATTTTTGAATCCTTTCTATGGGAAAATTCGTCACGGCGAACGTTCATTGACGATATGTAAACGTCAAACTAAATGACGAAAAAAGACACATTCGTCACTTAGTGAATACACATTTGACGATTTTCGCCGAATTTTCGTCAGAACGAACTTTCAACGAAGATTCGTCAGTTACTGAATTCCCCCCCAGGTACAAATGGTACTGATTATAGCTATAGATAGAGGTAGGGATTATATATATAAAACTTATGCATGTTTCATTGGTAAAGGAGAGGGGGGTCAGGGGTAGGTGTTGCAACTTAGCCTTGGGCGCCAAGAGACCAGACACCGTCCCTGGGGGGAACGGCTGCCATAGGACCCTCACTTTTCCGGGTCCCATAGTAGTTGCATCAACTATCAGCAAATATAAAAGCTAGGATGTGGTCCATTATTATTAAAACATAATGGTATGTAAAAAGAAACACAAAACAATCAGAAATAAGTGCTATGAAACCAAAGCTAAACATAGTTTCAAGTATGGCTTCCATAAAGCTGAATATTTATCAGACACCAAAACAGAAGCAGTTATTAGTGATTAGCATTAATTCGGTGTAAATACGTTTCTTAGTGATGGATCCGATCATGATGTTTAAAACATTGTCAAGAAATGTGCTTAACTAAAGATCTGATTATATATGATATAAGCGTGGTGTTCACAGTAAATGGTTAAAAAAAGGGTTAAAAGGTCTTTCATCCCTTCCTCAAGCTACAAGAGTAAAATGTAATGAATGTAATTCTTCTATATCATTGTTAATTGCTTGTAACCTTCCTGGCTAGTCTGTAATGGTAAATAAATGTCCCCATAATATTTTATATTGACAAACTGCTACAAATTCTTCCTCTGCATATATATTAATGTTTTACAATTATTGGTCTGCATAGAGTCTACAGTTCCCAGGTATTTCATGAAAAACAGCACTTACTATGATAATTGATTGATTGACTGAAGGAAGGCATACCTCTCAAGTGTCCCGCTTTGGCGAGACTGTCCCGCTGTCCCGCCTGCACAGCAGTTTGTCTTGATAAGGGGACAAACTGCTGGCCATTAACATATTTTATTGTTCTTTACAATAAAATCAACAAGCCACACCGAAAAGAGGCATAGCCTGGCAGGACAGGTAGAGTTTGGGTGGGACCGAATCTCCCCCGGCCAACTGTTGGGAGGTATTCCCAGCTCCATGATATAGAGGTCTGGAGTAGTACATGTTGGTATATTCATATTATGCGAAGGAATATATATATATATATATATATATATATATATATATATATATATATATTCCTATGACGATAATCTATAATATAGATTATAGGATAGACTAGTGTCCAGGAATGGGACTATATAATGTATATTGCATGTCACTCCTAAATCTTGATATGCCACACACATTGCAGAATCTCAGACCTCTAATTTACTTTATACAGTGTTCCAGCAACTTAATATAACCCGCATATAATACAGCAACATTGATGGGGTTTCTGGGCAACCATAAACCCCCGAGTTTGCCTCTGGGTTTCAGCGGGTTCCATCGAGATAGCTAAATGCTGTCCTATCCAAACTTCAGATCCAGGCTTTGAGAGTACAGGGAAAGTGGTGCTTGTGTAGCATGCTTCTGTTGTTAATGTGATGTATTAATTTTTCATGCATGATGGAAAAAAAAAAATTATTATCCCCCAAATGTTTAACATGGTTTTGTTAAGATGCACACTTCCACACTCTCTGTGTAATGGTTCAAATTCAGACATGTTTGCTCCTAAAGGTCTATTAAAATTATAAATCGCAAAAGGCATAGTACATATTTCTGTTTAGTGTAATGCAGTAAAGTGAGTCATACGTAAATTCACCGGGAAAGAAGAATGTATGCATATATTTTGTAGATAACAAATGTGAATGGGATAAAATGGATTATTACTACACTAGATTACTGCAAGTCAAGGTAGCTAAAAAGATCTGAGTAGAGATTTCATTTTCTGGAAGTGTCTTTGATCCTTTAGATGTATCGCTTTGAAGATTTCCACATGTAATAAACAGGAAAACAGAAGAAACAGAATGATTGTATTATGTGAGAGGATGTAACCTCTTGTAGAGACAGAGCTGTTCCAGAATTCTCTGCTATATATGTATAATATGTCTTAATATGTTACGGTATGTCTGTTTGTAAGCATTTATGGGTCAGCCCACACTAATCACTAGAGACCAGATGTAGAATGCAATCTGCTCCAGCAAATGACGATTCCAACATCTTCCAACACAAGAGACCATGAGGGAGCGGCTTTGAAATATAATCTTAGATAGAATGCATTAATCACTATTAATAATGGTGACAATTTTAATAATGAGTAAAACCATTCTTAATAAATAAAATAAATAAAACAGTTATTATTATTATGATTAGAAACTTCCCAGGGTTCATGTGTTTCCCTTGCGGATATCCCTCACTCTGTTTCTTGCCAACTTCATAACTCTTAACTAGGACAGGAGCTTATTTGTGTTTTTATGTTCTCCCCTTTGTGTGTTTCCTCTGGGTGTTCTGTTCTCCTCCCACACTGCATACATATACCTGTAGGTTGGCAGCTGACTAAATTGCCCCCTGTGTGTTGTAATTGCCCCAATGTATCAAATTCTCAATCTCGTTTAGAATGTAAGCTGGGCCCACTTCCCACTCATTCTGTCTGTCTGCATTCTCCATTGTACCGTATTACTAACACTTTGTGGCCCTTAATAAATAAGCAATAACAATAAAAAAATATATATAAGGATAATATTAATAACTCAAGAAAAGAACTGAACACTAACATTTTGGGACAAACTTTAGATTTTCTTGATTCAATCAGCAAAAAAGAAATAACAGTGCACAACAATTTTATTAACAGATTGTGACTGGACCCCTTAAATCCCCAATCTAAGCTACCAGAGTTCTTTATCTGCCTTGGTAAATGCATAAACCTGAAAATGGCACAAGCAACAACTGCACCTGTGAGATATCGTCACACAGGCCATTCAGATGATATCATATATCCTAAACCAGGGTCTGCTAAACCACAACCTGCAACCATATAACTGAAAAGGGAGTGTGAAAGGGAGGAAGTCTACACCGCAGAAACCTAGTATCGTGGGAAAAACTACTGTGTACACTTTTTAATACAGGAAAAAACGACTGTAGGTCATTATTAATTATAAACGCACAGATTTGTACCAGGTACTGCTGACCCACAATGTCTCCTGGCAATGATCCTGGTTATCATAAAATAAAAATTTTTCTTGAAAACTGTTACTGCTGCTTGGAAGCAGAAAGAGAACAAATACCTTTCCCTGTAGCTATGTACTGTAGCTCTGGGTTTGTACATACCTATCTACATTTACGCAATAGAAAATAGGACAAATAAGCTTCACCCTTGGTCCTTTTCTTCATACACGCTGCACCTTATACAAAAATAAACTGAAAGCGTGTCAGTATAAGGTCTAATCATATTTTTTCCTACACGCGGGATAATTAATAAACATATCATAATGTCAAATTCTGATAACCGATGCTGTATGTTTGTAATGTAATATACTTATAGATAATAGATCCGTATTTAACATGTTTGTATTTACGGCAATACTGACATTTAAGGATCTATTTCATAATTTTAGGAAAGTAAGACACATCCAGGCTCCCGTACAACAGCCTAATTATGCATGTGTAAGTACTGCATATGTATGCACATGATTAAGTATTAAAATGCACCACAAACAGTATTAGCTGAAAGATGATTTCTCCTAGCCCAAGTCTAAAAGCAGATTAACAGTAACACTGGTCAGTATCTGTGCGCAAAATGCAAAAATATATTCTCCTAGAGGAGAATCTTACCCTGCACCCCAGTAAGAATGAGCCTATAGTCAACACACACACTGAGACACAGGCAGCAATCCTCTGCAGTGGGTTAGCCATAGGAACAGGAAAGAGAGAGGAGAAAGAGGAGGCCGGGAAGCATTCTGCTATAAGACGACCTCTAGTAACAGGAAATTATAATGCATGTTTAATACAGCACAGAACTATTCAATACAATACAAGCACAACTTAGTGGACTTTGCAGAATATGTGGATTACTATAGGCAATATAATGATGCATAAGAAACGTTTGGCAAGATAGGTCTGGATTTCATCTTTCTTGCTCTAGGAAATTACATCTGGCAGTAATACCATGCACAGCACACTTGATCACTCAGGACAAGGGGGGGAAACAGCTAATGAAATAAGCAGTAGTCTGGCTGTCATGTGTATTTCTATAACTACTTTATAAACTAACCTAGTTGCCTTGATTGAAAGATTTCTTACTATATATGACAAAGCTGAGTAAACAGTGTTTTTCATCCTGTCCCTAGGAGTCCCTATGAGACAAAATGGCTCTATTGAATGATCTTTCCACACACAGTTGTTCATAACACAATGAACAGAATATTATTTGACTAAGGAGGTGATGTCCCATCTACCCCATTAATTGCAGGATATTTCTGTTTTTAACCTCCACTCTACTCTATATAAATTGTGCATTAGTTTCTATTGAGCATATATATACGCACAGCTATTACTTAATAAAGGCTTAGATTAATGTAAGTCTCGCCATTGTGGATCTCTCCCTTTCTTAACAATACTGTGATTCTGAAGACTCTTAAACCTGTCTTACATAAAAGTTACTACTCGCCCATTAAAACACAACAAGCTATATCTAATTACTTAGAGTACCACGTCTCATCTCATCTACCACTCAAATCTAGAACATGAATATACTGTATGTTTGTACACAACCACAGCGATCCCAGCCAAGTGCACACAGGGAGCACATTCATGTGGGTCCAGAGCAGAATTCAGCCGCTCACAGGCTTTCATAACACAGCACGCCACGCGAGGCATTGGAAATAGTGAAAGTTATTTTATTATGCAGATGGAACTCAGAAGCATGTTTCACAATCTTGTTTCTGATTAATTCATGTGCGATGTGACTATGGTTACCATGGGTGTCACACTGTGCAGAAATGCTAAATCAGCAGCCTAAAGAGACAAGGATGGGGAAAGATAACTGCCAATATTCATATAACCTGCTAAAGTTCTTAACATTATCGAAATAATAAAGCATGCATCCACTGGAAACGTACATTGTAATGCAGAAAAAGAATGATGAATGTGTACACACAGTGGTTTTCTCCTGGTTTATGTAATAAGTCAGCTGGGGATTACGTAAGTGCTTATGTTTGGAATAAAGTACAGTATGCAGCTGCAATAAAATGACTTCAGGTATAATGTCAGCAGAAGATGTCATAGCTTTCTACCTTATTATTGACCTAACATTGTGCCCCAATGTAATTAGTATGAAATAGTTAAATTATTTTGTTACACTTAAATGACTATAAAACAATAATTTACAGAAAGTTTAGAGTAGAGTTCTACTGTGGGGTCATTCGCACTCCTACAGCCACTACTTGTTTAAAAACATGCCTAAATCCATAAAAACATAACTAAACACAACAGCGTGTGCCTTCGCTCCACCTGCTCCAAGTACTAGATAATAATACATGCAACTGCTTTCCAGCTGATTTTCAGGAAAAAATAACTTACCAAACCACCAGAACAACATTAATAACAGATAAAAAAATAAATAAAGCTTTGCGAAAGCCAGGGGTGTCACGCCATTTCTCAGCGGGACAGGGGACAACATTATGATTTCATTATGGCGCCTGTAAATTGCCAATTTTTTTTTAAATAATAAACTACATTTTATTGACCATAATGTTATTGTGACAATAACAGCAAATCCCCAGCTCCTCTGTTGACAGAGCCAGACATAAGAACATTAAGTGCCCTGTGCTTTTAGAATATAATAGAAGTTCTGTTATATTATAGAATTGCAGGGTGCCTAATGATTTTACTTTGAAATAGTGGCCTCTTACGCGTCCTGAAACCTTTAACTTTTCCGCACAAATGACTTTCCCTTGTCCACTTTGCCAATTAATTATTAACACAATTTTGGCAGGCCCCACTTGAATCCCTAGCTCTATTTACACATTGAATCGCAATTGTATACATTTTATTCCTAAATCAGCCGTGTTCCTAAGTTCTGGATCTGGATCTTTATTCTGATATAGTTTATATGGTCATTTTACATTTAGCTAAACAGCTCTATCTACCTGCCCAACATGTAAGTATCTATGGAAACTGCATAGTGCGTGGTGAATATAATTGGACATATAAGAAATTCATCTTCCTTAAGTCGTCTTCCAAAATAAAAACCTCTATTTTCTTCACTATTTGCATTCACATTTACATTCATAATTAATTGTGTATTCAGTTATAATTTTTTTTTTACTTGTGGATAATTCTGGAATATGTTTGTGCCCTAAAATAAATGCTGGGGATTGTAATAATAATAATAGTAATAATAATAGTAATTCAAGACTGTTCGTATCTATTGTTAATATGGAAATACCATGCAAACATTCTTGGTAGATTTCTGAACAGTTTACCAGCGACCATTGTTCCAATGCATGAAAGAAACCCATTAGTGTATCCACAAGGCAGTCATTATGCCAGTAACAATTATAGACATGTGCAGGTGACAATTTGTTTTTTCCTCACTCTGTTTTGTGTATTTTCTATACTATTTCTAGCAATTCTAGCAGTCCAGTACATGAAATCATCAAGCAAGCATTGCTTTTGTATTACATATAATATAGGAAAAGTAAACAAGAATGTAATAAGATTATAATACAAAATATTGTATATATTAACTTTTCTTTATGGAATACATATGTAAATTTTTAAGTAATATGTTTCCCTTTTCTACCAGGGCAGGACTGGACATCTGGCAAATGCCAGATGGGCCAGTGGAAGCCTGGGCTGAGAAAGCCGCTGAGCAGATCGCCAGCTTCGTGTAGGCTTGCAAATCTAATACAGTTTGCAATTAATGAAAGGTAACTCCCCTGAAATTCAAAATGGTTTTGTCCACTTGTAAGTTGGAAGTTCAACAGTACGTAAGTCTGGATCCTATACTTTTAGTCCCAGTTCGGGCCTGGTGATGACTGTGTAACATTCTCAATGAGAAAGTTATTTCAGGCCCTAGTTAAAACCACTGTAACCTTGACCATGTGACCTTGAAAATGGCTCCTTTTTCCTAGTACCAATAACTAGATTTGAAACTTTAAAAAGTAAAGATAGGTTTGTTACACTATATAAAATGAACGATCAAATTCCAGTTTACATACAAAACTATTTCTAATTAGCTTTTGATTGGCTCTTTTGTCAAGGAAGATTGTAATTACTTTTACATAAGGACCCATTTGATATACACAACCTCCAGTGCTATTTACACTGTAGTACAGATATGTCAGTCGTTTTATAACATGGGCTTTTTAAATTACACCTAAAGAATAAAAATTTATATAAGAACAATATCCACAATGTTTGTGCTGTAACCTTTATTACTTTTGGAAAGTGGAATGGTTCCTTAAGTGAATGCTTCCCCTGGCATACAATTTAACCCCAGGGAAACTTGAGTGGACTGGGATCATAAAATTCATTTTGATACTTTATTCCTTGGTGACCTGGCAAGATTTATGTTTTCTTTGACTACTAATCTGTTTTTGCTGATCATGAACACTGAGCGCAGAAAATATGTTCTGAATTTTGGCTGCAGATATTGAAGTTATTTACTAGATTGTGTAAAAGACAGAGAAGAAATATGATGTTATTTATTATCCCCTTCATGGATGGCTTGCTTTCTCTCTTATTAGAACATTTATCAATGAGTATTCTCTTGGGGACACTCCTATCAATTGCATCCACACTCAGCATCTGCTGTGCTTGCTTCAGTGAACTAGATATTAAAGTTTCACCAAGACCCTATTACATGCATTGCTACTGTACTGTCTTTTAATAGTAGTACAATGCTTGTATACAGCATGACTGTACGAACCTACTATCCTACCATGACTTTAAAATAGGCTATGCCGAATTATCCAACACTAGCCATAGCATATTTTGCCGAGACCCAATGATGCAATTTTCCCTTCCACTCTAACCGAGGTTAATATATTGTGTGAAATGGGATGGCTGCCTTGGTGCCATTCTCACTTTGGGCACAGTAGCAGATCCACTACCTATACCCGCAAGGAATATATTAAATTAATTTTATAAGATTAGGTCAGCCACCTATGTAGTTTATTCACATGTATTTATCAACATGTTTACTGCAGGAAAATGGCTTCAGAAGATTGCTGAACAAGGATGATTTGCTGTAGTGTGTGTCTGCTCTGCATGGTATATTTATGTATCAGACAGAATTGTTGGGGAAAGGAGGCTCTGCCTGCAGGCTTACATTATAAGAAGATTGATACATATGTGCAATTACACATAGGCTTTGGACAATTCAGTCAGCTGCGAATTAACCTACCGCCATGTTTTTTGGAGTGTGGAAGGGAACCCCCGCAGACACAGGCAGAACATACAAATCCACACAGGTAAGATCTTGTCCGGAATTTAAGTCACAACCTCAGTGCTGTCAGACACATGTGCTAACCACTGTAATATATGTATGCATGCCTCTATTGGATATTGAATAGTCAGGCTGTTAAGGATGTATACATAAATAATGTGTGCTTGTGTATGGTGGAGATATTGATAAAATATGCGTTTGTGTATGTGTGTAAAATATGGATGTATTTCACCCCTGGACCCACAATTCCACCCTTGGTCATTTCTCAGTAATCTCTGCCCCCTTGCAATTGGATCATATTTCTGTAAAGATAAAATCGTGTCAGAGAATCCTACTTACAGTACAACTTCCACAATAAAAATTGAAAGTGACTATTAACTGAAAATTTAACAAACGATAAATACTGATGTTACCATTTTTATTGTGAAATTGTTCTTATGGACACACCCATGGGTGGAGCTATCCACAGGACACACCCCTTTGGTGGCCCAGGTTACACCCCTTTTGTGCAGTACCTTGATAGTGCTATCACATTCTCCATGATATTCATTTGCAAAAGTTGGCAACCCTGCTCTAAATTGCCACTTTGACCAATGGAACTATAATGAGGAAACTATGTTTTGATTAAAGACATCCCAATTTAATTACTATGTGACATTAGCCTGTGTGAAAAAACATGAAAAATGATTATTTTTGTTGTTTATGCTAAGAAAAGAAAATTATATTTCATTAGGTTCAGAAAAAAATGTTTTTCATCATTTCCTGCATTTGAAGTAGTCATGGTAACTGTACAGAGAATTCAGGAGATTTAACATAGGCTATAATAGTACTGGATACCATACAACATTATCTTACAGATCTGGGATTGTACTGATGGTGACGTTATATAGCCTAAAGGCCTGATCCAGGGTTTTAGTGCAGTGATTGCAAAAGGCAAAATTTTAAATACATAAATTAAAGAAAACATAAAGCAAAGCAGAAGGAACTTTACTTAGCTGGACCCAAAGGATTCATATCTCTGTAAGGTACACTATCTATTTACATAGGGGTTGGGGGGCTGTCTGTGATACAGTACACACAAGAACGGGGTAAGGGATGTAATTAGTACAGTAAGCACTGCCCTTACATACCACCGTATTTCCCCTAAAATAGGACCTACCCTGATAATAAGCCCTATCCTATTTTACAGCAAATTAAGCTGGAATTAAGCTGGAATTTCTTAAGTTAGTATCTAGTCCCATGTGATTAAATAACTTTTTTCAACATAATGAAAATACATTTATTAAGCAAAAAAATATATTATATCATATATATTATAATCAAATTCCTGAAAATATTTTAAATATTTATTAAAAATGCCTATGCAAAACATTCAGCAAAGCATTGCTTTCAATCATAAAGGTAATAATAGTTCGCAAATAATAGTGTATGCAGTGTGTTTTCAAACTTTTTTCATTAAACTCTTTACTGGTCCTTAGTTCTGTAGGCTGTCTTATAACTGTGTATATATTATTGAATACTTTTCTCATTTATCAGCCATTTACACCAAACTGAGGTGGTGCAGGATTTCAGGTTATGGAAACATGACAGCTGTTACACAGATTATTATTATTACTATAATTATTAACGTTTATTAATAAGGCACCACATAGTTTCTGCAGTTTCATACATAGTGATAGTACGTACATACATAGCATGGGGTACAGTGTAACAATACAATAACAATATCAAACATTAACAAACATAAATCATATATAGTATGGGGTAAAACGAAATAGCACACAATAGCAAATATGGAATACATACAAAGTGTGAGTAAGAACTAAGAGTCTTGGGAAGTGTATAATGTATTACACTGAAGAAAGAGAGAAGGGAGGAGATGGGGAAAGTTAAGGTAGATAACAGGAGGGTGGTGGTCCCTGCTCTCAGATGTAATCCAGTCACTTTGCAATTGCATGTTTTGGGTTACAAATCTCTACGTTTACAACTTTGGATCAGGTCCCAAATGCTTAAAAGTGCAAGACGACAAGAACCAAATAGATGAAAATAAGAACACAAATATAGGAGCCTGGTGTTTAAAGATCATGATCTGTCTTCCTCACAACCCCATGGAGTAATTGCTAGATTTGGCAGACCCACCACAGCAAGACAAATAGGTCAGTGCTTTATTGAACAAAGATGGCTTTAAACATGGCAAATTAGACTCTCACAGCGACATTCTGGAGCCTGTCAGTATGTTTTCCATTTCTTTATTCTAAATTGAATTAACCTAACTCTTTTAAATGCCTGTAATTGTTTCCCTGAAATGCAGGTGGCTTATTTAAAACTGCCACTAGTAACATTTACAGTTTGAACGATAGAAGCTTCAGAATTGTAGCAGTACCTGAAATATTTTGATACATCTGCAAACTTAGCATCTTCTTTCTTCCAGCATTATTAAAAAGCAGGTTTAATCTAAATGGATTGCCAGCATGAAATGCATCATGCACTCAGGGCAAATACAAAAGTCACTCGCCAAGCTTTGCAAAGGGTTTACCCACAGAAAATAAGTCATTTCTCAAATTCCCAAACACACATTTATTTTGGATCCAGACATATGTACTATTGAACTTACGAGCGTGCCCAGCAAAGACATCTGGACAGTAAGTATATTTTTATTACATTCTTTTCTATTATTTTACAGGATTTTTTCTTTATTTTTTTGTAAACAAGCGAACATCGGTGATCAATCAGTTTGATCACTGATGTAATTTGTTTACATTTTCAGTGATTTGTGGCCGTTGGGGTTTTTTTATGTGGCCATACATGATACAAGAATATCGTGGATTTGGGGTAAAAATTGGCCAGTGAATGGCCACCTTTACACTGTTATGAGACTTGGATTAGGAAACATCATCTTTCAACTGATGACATTTACCTCCCCTGCAATTCATCATGGTTTTGCCCACATGTAAATTTACGCTCATAAAATAGAAGCGAAACATGTACATGTGTCTTGGTTCCATCAGTTCCCCTGAAACTTAGGCCCCTGCTCCACTCTGCAACAAGGATTAAAATCGAGAGGAGTCAGTTTAGAGACAAGGGCAGTGGTAGAACAAGTGAGGTGTTAAATATATGCCCTGGCATTATGCAGCGAATGTCTTGGCCCACAACTTCACAGACTGGACCAGCTGAACCATTGGTGGTTTTCTCTCTGGAAAGTAGCTATGAGCTATTATTTCTTTTACCTAGAATCTAGGAACACTATTCATTCTTATTTCTATTACTCCCGCAATACCTTAGATTATAACATTTTGGGTATTATTTTTTTTTCAGAATATCTACTCTGCCCATTGCCTGCCATCAATGTCAATTTAAAGTAGTGAAATATTGTTGCGTATGAAGCCTCAGTGTAAGAAGGATCTTGCTTACTCTGTTATTCTACTAGGTCGGACGTTTCTATGTAGTGGTCAATTGATTAGAGAGTGAATAGGTTTCCTATGGTGCATGTTATACAGTTTATCCATTTCTGCTCTGATCTGTTTCATGACAACTTGCTCTTTTGGTTCAGCATAAATTATCACAGAAAGCTTGCTATGTTACGGTGTAAGACAATATTTTCTTCTCCCTTTGTTATATATACATCATATTGTGCAAACCGACTGCAGTAAGCAACACATTTCACGAGCAAAGAGCTTTCTTGTACGGTCCTAGATAAAATGTTTATTATACGTTTATTAATATAATGTCACTTTTTATAAGTGTTAGTTCATGATGAGGCTTACATTATGCTAGAGGATGGTATTTTTCCTAATATCCTGTGCATATGCATACAGCTAAAATATTTTTCTTCAGTGACATACACATGCTGAAGTACGGTTACTATGGTTGCCACGATGACTTCTGCTTTCTAAATTACTGTATGCTCTATTTCTGTTAGCATCATGTCAGATCAGATATATAACATTATGAGAAATAACTCAAATTAAATGCTTTACAATGGTCTGGATAAGTTAAAGCTACTTGATTTAAAGAACACATTTAATAAACTATGAAACTATGGTATTCAATAGTTGTTAGTTAGTTTATAGAATAGATTTGCTAAACACTTGTAATACCAATTAGCATTAGTAGAATGGTTTCAAAGACCTACATTTGCTGGCTCTAACAATTATAGATACAATCAATATACTGATATATATGGATAGTATACACAGCATACAAAGTTAACAGCCAGATAATTTTTTTTTCCAAATGTCAATGCAGAGGGGGTAGAAATTAAGGAGGTTGGGAATAGGTTGGTGGGTCTATGGGAACTGTGGACTGGATCCAGGTACAATGTAGATAAGTGATGTAGGCTAGTTAGTGTATGTCTGAGGAGTGCAGGTTGGCACGGACTGGTTGTAATCCTGCTCCTGCACACAGAGAATGAGAACATGCTGCAAAACCTAATAGCACCGAATGTCCTTGTTGGTGTGGGCGTCCGGGAAACGGATCTTTGTAAGAATTTGTTTAAAAATAACCACACTAGTCTATTTTGTATGTATGCCATGTTTAATGTTGTTTTTATTATTTTTATTGCTACTCATCTTTTGAATGTTGTAAATAATATACATAATAAAAATAAAATATTGTGTTCTGGTGGCTTCCACAGACACTGACACTGCTCCTCTTGGTGGATCTCCATCCCCTCCAGCTGAAAACCATTCTCCGACGCCAGTGAAGGAGTGGTCTACGGAGTCTCCAGCCAGATACCAGGACCTAGTCTTCTTCTCTGTCTCTCCACACCATATTGAATGAGCCCACTGAGACCAGCACAGAAGGAAGAAGGACTGACAGATACATCCCAGCATTTGGTATTGTATGGTGATCAGACAAGAAACTGACATTTGAGTGCATCCACATACATAGTGAAGTGCCGGTGTCCCCTTTCTAATTGCCATTTGACTAACAACGATGTGCTTAGTTTTATCTATCATTTTAAGCATTATGCAATTGTATTTATTTCCTTCTTTTCACTTTAACACAGATGCCCATACCACCACCACCAACACCACCTTACAGGCTAGCTCCCTTGTTCAAGCTTTACACCCTGCACAACAACCAAGCGTGGCTGAGAGCATCCTACCTTTGCACCGACTGCAGATGCAACTTATGATCAAGACCGTAACAACAGGTAAGCACATGCACCGACTTACTGCAGCAATGTCCTTGGACCTAAATCACATAAGCACAGTCAGGGAGCAGATGAATGTGAACCTCTCACACCTAACTCATGAAATCCAAGGGCTACACATGGACATGTGTGCGAGAGGGCAACATGGCCCAGCAAACATCAGAGATTCCATTTTCAACAAAGCTTGACTCATTAGTTCTGATCCACAGAGTCAACTCCAACTGCATCATCCAGCAGTACCTCCTCCATGTCACCATGAGGTAGAGGGGCAAGGACCAGGGGTGACTGTACCATGATACCACAGATTTTCCATTTGACATAGATGGGCAATCTCTGTAGAAGAGGAAGAGAGAATAAGCTGGACCAAACTTGTATTTCATAAAACAGTGCTGTTCCTGAAGTAATGTTTTTTGTTTATTTAATTTTAAGTTTATTCTTGAACCAAATTGGATTGTTCACATTGTGATTTGTTGCTATAGACAACATCAACAGTTTTTAAAAACATGCAGATCATTAAATTTACACATAAAATTTATCACATGTTGACTGTAGCAAATAATCGGATTTTCACAAACATTATGTAGCATGCAATGGTTTGGTTGCTATAGGCAACAGCAAAAAGCTGCAGTACACACAGGGGATTACAAACAAAAGAGGTCCTTTACTACATAGATCATAAGTAAACACAAATATGAAAAACAAAAGCAATTATGCAGTTATACATTGAAATACTCAAGGTCAAGGAAGGTACACAATAAGCAACACATACAAGTCAAAGGAAACCATACTTACATGAGAAGTGACTCACAATTAATAAAATTACGTGCCTGAATCCATGATCTGCTGGGAAGATGGATCAGGAGCTACTTCACTCTCACCATCTGCAACCACAACACCTGGCCAAGGTTGGTGTAAGGTGTAAGATTTCGGAGCAGACAGCAAGCTCACACAATAGCCACATTATTTAAATATTTGTTAAGGAGTTTGCCCCAAGACTTATCAATGGCACCTGAACCTAGATTTTAAGAGGCCACATATACATTCTATCTCGCATCTAGTGGCTCAGAGCACCTCTTTTTATATGGGTGAAGTGCAGAAGTCTGAAGATGCAACAGAGGGCTCATTAGCAAGGAGTGACACTCATTTCCTGATTCACCTGAAGGAACAAAACAACAACAAATAAAACAAATAAGTCATGTGTGCACAGTGAATAGTGACTATCCATATATTAACTTTACTTACCCAACAGCCAACACTCAGGCATTTCTCCATGTTCGAATCTGGACATAACAACTGATGATTTCCGGTTGTTTGAGTCATGATGACATGAGCCAGGAAAGCTAACAAAGAAACTCATTATTTTTTGGTTTGCATCACAGATAACCTGCACTTTGAGGGTAGTGGTGCCTAAATGTTTACACATAGGCGCTCTGCCTCAGTGCTATGTGAGTGCAATTTATGGCTCCCAGTACATATGGAAATATGTTCTGGGAGTGAGTGCCGATTGAATGCTAGTTTAAGTTACACATTACACTTAACACCTGAGAAAAGTGTCTTGAAAATTCTGCCTGTGAAATACCAATCACTCGTCTGGACACTGAGATAGTGGCCTTAAAGTGAATGGCACACATTAATTTATGCAGCTCAGAAACTGCATGAGACTGAGACATATCTGGCTCCAAATTCTCTCTCACCTGCTTATAAAGTCTCAGGTGAGAGAGGATTTGGAGTCAGATCACACAGGTAGACCAAGTCCAAGTGTAAGTGCACTAAAAAGGATCATACATGATAGGGTATTCCCCCTAACCTGTGTGCCTTTGAGCGAAATTGAGATAATATTCCATTGGGAAACACATATCTATGCTTGCAGAACAAGCATGGTTCCTTTTTATAGGCCTACATAGTGATTTGTAAAATTGCATTGGAAAGGACCTCTTTTATAAATGGTGAATTGAGTTCATTGCCTTGATGAGAACATTGACATGCCAAGGTAGAACATCTCAGTGCTTAATACATTTTTTCCCTGGAGTTAGTAAATATTACAAAGTGCAGGTATTGAGAATATGTGGTTTGGCAATGGGATGAGCTATGGAAAACAGCACTGTAAATATCACAAACTTCAAATGGGCATTATCACCTGAAGTAAGGAGAGCCCTGAGTACTGTGTGTCTTAAAGTTCCTTTTGCCTAACTTTGGCCTTCCATGAAAATAATTTTCCTGTATAAACAAAAATAAATAGGAGAATAAAATACAATAAATAATGGATATCCCATTTACACAACCAATGTTGCTATATGTAGATTAAACTTTTGCTCTGCATATTTAAATAGCATAGGATTTCTAATAAGTAACAAATTATAACCTAAAATACAAATGTGTCTTGTTAATGTGTCTTATTGGGGTATATTTACTAAGCAGGGAATTTGCTGGGGAATTGAAAATGTGGGGATGTAGCCCATAGCAACCAATCAGATTCAAGCTTACATTCTCCAGTATGTAAAATGAAACTGAGAGCTCAAATCTGATTGGTTGCTATGGGCAACTTCCCCACTTTTCAATTCCCCAGCAAATTCCCTGCTTAGTAAATATACCCCCTTGTCTTAAACGGATGCATTGTGTTATATGAAGTTTTATATTTACAATAACAATATGCAGCCTTGTTTGTGATTCACACTGGATCACAGCTGCACTTACACTGAGTATATCTATAGTGCATACATCTCTCATAGTTTTGTACCATATTTCTATCATTCTCTTTCCGTAGTCTGAGAGCAGGCTGAGTGCTGAGCCTATTGGCTGCAATGAATCCTGACAGCTCCATGCTGAACTCTTTATAAATATCTCTTCATGAATTGCAAAACGTCCTTCTGAGAATGTTATAACAATTCCTTTTTTAGCAAGTATGTGTGAAGGAGCCATTCTTAAATTCTATTCAACTTCTATGCGTAGTATGGTTTCCAAATGTTGTAATAGCATACATACACTATAGGGAATATAGTAAGTATACCGGCATTATTTGGAAAATGATATTATATTGTGGAATGTTATACAATACTTCTACTGTTGCAAAAACTATACATCTTAATTAAATTTTACTTTAATTATTTTTAGTATTTTCATACTTTCCCTTCTAAAGGTTCATATGATTACTGATGTTACGCTAACAATCAGTTAATATTAACAAAATTAAACATAAAATCATTAGGAGAGCTGAAGAATCATATCCATGATGACAAATGGTCACCAAAAGACACAGGTTTCCAAAAGGAAGTCTGTTGGTATTACTGACTGTATCCTGAAGCTGTTCACCATAATCCTAGTGACAGGATTCTTGTGTGTGGATCCCAAAATCTTCACATGAAATTATGTGGTGCAACTATGGTGAGTTTGTTGGGGCATGTGGCCTGGGCAGTGGTGGGCACCCAGGCCCTGACACCTGTCTGCTTAGAAACCCACAGACACAATAAGTAATGTCTGAAGCTGCTGAAAAGCTCTTTCCCAGCTATTTCGAACATTGGTGATGCTCAGAGCAGAGGTGCATAGAGTCAGCATATGAGATGGGCAAAGGTTGAGAAACGGTTTAGATGTATTTTTTAGTAAATTATGTTTTCCTAATTTGTGCAGCTAACAAAGAAACAGTAGTATTAACATTTACAGAAGGTAACACTCATTCAGACTGATATATATATATATATATATATATATATATATACGTAGTGAAACATTCGGGGAACATAATGCCGTAATTGCTTTATGAACTGTATGAAAAGACTTTCACATCAAACACTTTGTATTTCCAGCTTTTCTGTGAAGACCTAATAATGTTTCACATGCCTTCCTCATTAAAAAGAATAATCATGTATGCAGGAGTTCTATATAATTTACCACTATCACCAGTGATATAAACCATTCCGCTTTAATTATCTAAGTATCTGTGTTCTAACCTTGGAGCGCTGGGAGCAGCAGGGACAGAGCAGAGGACAGAGCAGGGCGCATCGGGAACAGTTGCGTTAAGGACCCTGTCAGATAGAAGAATGCCAATCAGATAACACTGTCAAAGAAAATGCTTACACATTTATTTTATTTTTACTGCTGCTTATTGCTTCATCAAAATCTCACACAAATCCTCACAGTTATCCTCTCCCTACAAAGAATGTAGACAAAATTTTTGTTACATAATTATGGACCAGATCCTGACGGCCAAAAACGACCACAAGATCGAGTGAGTTATTGTACCTTTATGGATCTGGATCCATTGGATCCAGACCACCATAATGGACATGCGGTCATCTGTGGTTGGTGGGGGGAGGGGCAATTGGCCTAATTTATTCCCCTCATGTTTAAACTGTTCTACTGTGTTGGATTCTACTATATCAGATGGGCGGTTATTCTAAACTACCTTTTGACAACCCCTGTCATCTCCATATTTAAGGCTTCTGTAAAAGTGAAAGTAAGTTTCTATTAGTATTACACCTCTACTTATATGCTTTATCAATTTATCTTAGAAGGGAAATTCAATTAAAAAGGAGATGGGAATAAGCATGTAGTGCACTATAACACAACTATGTGATGCCTCTTGTTTGGGGCTAATCTTTTGCAACTTCTTAAAATTAGATGTCCCATGGGTGGCAAACCTGTGGTTGCATGTGATTCTCACTAGTGACATGCCACCACGCGCCATGGCAATTAGGTTAACATGTGAATTTTTTTAATATTAAACAAAACCTCTTCTAAATGTTTTATTAGAGCCTGATTATGATCTAATCACCCCATCCAAATTATGCATGAAAGCCACATAAAAACCAGAACTTCCACCAGGATCCAGAGTTGTGTGTGTGGGACGTGTCTTGAAATGAATGAAAGTTGAGTTATACTTGATTCTATTGGAAAAAACTGCATCTCTAATAGTATAGTAAATCAGCTAAAGGGCAACAGCATATTTACGTTTAAAGTAATATAGCATGAATATATACCACATGATATAATATATTTTAATATAGGTAACATTTTTTATTAAGTTGCATACATAGGCAGTTTGATATACATGATTAAGTATGCTATCCTTTTTTCATATCCTTGCATATATTCCATGTACACGATATATTAATCAATATAAATAAGCATGAGGCAGGGAGCTCTTTACATATACCCTTTGACAGTCACTCCAATGTTATTACATTTATTAAATTATGCTTGCTGCTTCTGTTAATTCATTTAATTATGTTATCTGAATGAAACAGATTTCAAAGGATGTAGAGCTAAAAGTGATTAGTAACCTTGTGGCATGAAATTTACATGTTCTCAGATGACCTGAATTGAACATTGCTACAATATAAAAGTCTGTTGCTAAACGGAGACGGAGACAGATTCAGACTTGAGAAAAGTGGACAGATTACAATTTTCTGCGATTTTGAAAGTGGGAGGAAAAGCTGGGTTAAGTACAGAGCTGGAAGACCCACTAGGTGACCTAAGCGGGCCCTGCAGGTTGTCTAACATGGTGATATGGCCCTGCATGGAAATCTGCCTTCAAGCGTCCAGTCCAGAAGTAGCCACCATTAAATTTGGTAATATCAGATGCACACAAGAGCCATGACGTCACATGCACAGTGCAACATATATGTATATATATGTATATATGTGCTACCCCAGGATCACAAGGGTTAATTATACCAGTAATATTTAGTTAAGGTGTCTCTGACTTGTTATCAGCTGTCACATAGCCATATATGGTCATGTCCTGATTTTAAATCAGCGCATCCTTTATTGATTGGTCAGTGGTTATGAGGAAAAGGTTATATAANTAATGTGAGGAGCGAGTGCTTGGCAACATCCTGATGGAGAGGCGTTGTTTGGTGTCATCTTGTGAAATCAGAGTTCCCTATTCTGGACAATGATAACCTTTCATCATGGGCAGTGTTTGTGCACCTGTGTAAGCTGAAGATGAGACAAGAGAGTCGAGGACAGCATGTCCAGAAACCCCGAGGACTGGGATGGAGTCCAGAGATGGGGAGGTGCTAGGTGCACCATCAACTATGAAAAGGACCGTGCAATACCTGAGGCCATTCAGTTATTTTGCCCCAGTTTGTTGCCCAGGATTAAGTAGTGGATATCCCGGAGAGGTCACAGGGATTTAGCGGCAAAGCAGCCAGAATTGACACTCCGTCCGTCCGCTGGACGGAGTCCATGCCGCTCCGTCCAGACTATCATCTTCGTATGGAGTGAGCCATTGTGAACTGCATAGACCATAGTGAACGCCTGATAAGTTGTTTATTACTATACTAACTAAGAAGGCCCGAAATAACTTTGTAGTAGTAGTCGTTTTGTAAAGATGTATTGTGCACCATATATTGTACTATTGAAAAATATTATCTGCAATTGAAAATGTTCAAATTTATATATTTTATGTTATGTCTGCAAATTTGGGTTAAGTAACAGAAACATAACAAGTCAGTACCGGGGTTACTCCTAAGGACCCTAGTTAAAATACCGTAAGTGAATCTTTTTTTTATAACAATAGTGGTTATTTTAGAGTAAATCAATTATTATCCTATTTCGGCAGTCCCTTCTCCCCTCTATTTCAGTTTAGGTTGGGATAGCTGGGGACTGGAGTTAGCACAGAGACCGGGCCTTTTCATCTAAACCCACTTATACCTCCCAGGTCACGTCCCTTCATACTTTTTACAACACAATTAAATATTCTTTCAACAATCCACTTTCCATATTTAAATCAGATTAAAGACACCCTGTCATGTTCACTCACTGGTATAATGTCACATATACATACATATATATATATATATATATATATATATATATATATATATAAAATGCAGAAAGAATATGTTACTCGCCAGGCTTGTCACAGTGAAGTAAATACATAGTCTTATATTTAGACCATTGACACCAACGTTTTAATTCACAGCTTGCGAATTTCATCAGGGTGGTAATCAACATAGGAAATACAACAGGTATCAACCATCCTAAGTAACAACCAGGACTTGTAATTATTATTACTTGATGAATAGACTATTTTAACATGCTTTAGGCATAAATATCGCGGTCACACATTTAAATCTCGGAGCACAGTGGTGGTAGAGTTCAGAATTCAGTCTATACACACTAGTGATATAAAAAGAAATACTACTTAATATTATTGGTCTCTGGAAAGGAGATTCTTGTACCACCCATATTATTTCCATCCTCACATAGTGGACAAGAAAAAAGTGAACCATAAATCATTTGTCACAAAATAACAATCTACTATGATGGTTTCCTTACATGCACATTTGTCAGTATAATGGGATATATAAAGTAAGAATTTCCCATTGAAGTAAATGAAGGAATACTTGATATTGTGAGACTATGTACACATTAAGAATGTATGTGCTTTATAGTGGCACATATTTCCCAGTTATCCCATCTAGCTAACTAGTGCACTGAAACTGATGTTCCCATTGGGGCTTTCACTTGCATGGGTTTTATACTTCAGCACCTTAGGATGTTATCTGTCTCCTTGTTTTCCACACACCAAAATATAATGTGTATATAACTAGGAAAGAGAAATGTGCTTCAACGGCATAATATTTGTCTAAGCTGATGTAAAAACAAAAAAGCATTAAAGGATTTTGTAGAGCCTTCACACACCATAAAGAAGCTAGGGTTCTGCTCTTTAAAAATATTATAAAATTTGCCCCCTACTACTATAGCTCAATTGACACGGTGCTTCCAACTCACCACATGGTACCAACGCGAGCTCCTCATGGGGTCTCGACCCTTTTGACACTTGGTTTTACTGCTTTGAATCTTTTTTGCCTTCTCTGTTTTGATGTACTAACAACATGTGGAAGAAATGTGCCTCTTCTCTATGCATCCCTGTTCTTATTAATGACCTGTGCTAATTGTATTTGTATTTTGAACTTCAAACGAAT
>JABWIB010001369.1:45140-82785 GCA_016617825.1 Platyplectrum ornatum | reverse complement strand
ATATATATATATATATATATATATATATATATATATATTATATACAGTATTATAATGTACCATTACTTGACACCTAATATACTAAATATGTACGTTATATAGTCGGCCATCTCTACAACTGTTGTATACCATAAATGTAATACAAACTTTTTTGGAAACCCCCTTTTAAAAATTCTGCATTTGTCACAGATGTGCTCCCAAAATAGTTATTATGATGCTCCCGCAATAAATATAGGTGTATAAAGTGTCCCCATGGAAGTTATTTATAGTTATTTATATATCCACAAAATTTTTAAAAATAAATCCTCAAAACAGTCTTTTGACTTTGTCTGAGGAACACCCAGGGCCAGGCGAAGTTGGGTGGTCACCTAGGGCGGCAGCGCGGCATGCCTAAAAAAAATACTATAAAAAAAATGAAAATAATTAAAAACCACCCGCCGTCCTCCTCTGTGGTTTTGAGACGTGATGACGTCACGCTGGCATGTCATTCGACAGCAGTGGCGCAGTGCTAGGACCTAGCACCTGTCCTGGGAACACCTGTCTGTCAGCAAATCACAGACTATATCCACACATCCAAGCCTTATGTTTGAAGACCGAGGAGCTAATTCAAAGATATGGCCGTGTGCAGCCTGATCAGGGCTTTTTCAGTGAATCACTTCCTCAAAGGGCAGGTCTGGAAAATTTGGCAACTCACCCCCATGTCCTAAAATTCAGAAGTCCACATGGGGAAACAGTTAAAGGTGCAAGAGGCACTGCCAGTGTGGTCTAGTGGCATTTCGGGCACATGTCCCATGCATTTTACCCTATTTAGTTGATTATAGTTGATTATAGCAAGTAAAATTCAATGGACCATAACATACACAAATTCATGTGATCGCTCTACTAACCAGTCCCATCTTAGGTGTGTAAGCATTGTAATTACTATCTATATGTATTTCAGTGTGTACAAAGCATTACTTAAAGCAATCCCTATGTTAACATGAAAAGTATTATACACATTTATTATAACTGATATATGACCTTTATCAACACACATTTTAAGTGTATTTTTCCTACATGGCAGGAATTGCATGTACCTACTTCTAAAAGCCCCAAAGTCTATTATCAAGCTCCAGATCTTTTACCAGTAATAAGTTTAAGGGAGTATCTCCTGAGATAATTACAGAGATAATAACAGATGTGCCATTTTAAATAAGCTACAAAGACAGATGTTCTTAATTAATTAATTACAGAATGTCATATTGTCTTTCTTGTTAAACAATAAAGTTAGCAAATTGCAGTAATATGTAAAATGTTAAACTCCTACAAATGCACTGTCCTTGTAAAGAATGTGTTAATGTCAGCTTCCGTCTGAATGTCTAAATGCTCTCATAGATGCCCATCCAATTTATTTTCCTGTCATAGCTGTGCTGAGGTATCTGTGCACAGGGCACATATTAAACTTGTATTCCTTATCTAACCAGGCAAATTGGTGGTGATACTGAGCATGCTTTGAATAACCAATGGTGGCCTTTTTTCTTCTTAGCATCCATGAGCTGCCAAACTAATACTCTATTACAGCTCAGCACCATGAGGCTGTAACAGGAATATCAAAAACTCAGTGGGAGGAATGTCCCCTGCTGCACTGATACCCTACTATGAGATTTGACACACTGTAGTTCTAACAAGTATATACTAAACACAAAGCACATGCTGAGCGATTCCCAAGGTTTTCATTAACATTGGTGTGTTCCCATTAAAGACATTTTCCATATAAACATTAAAAGTATACCTTAGATAGTGACAGCCTCACACATAATGGGGTAAGAGTCACAGAGCAGACTAAATCAGTAAAATACACCAGAAATACAACTAAGTATCTTATTTCTTTATAACCTGCCGCTTCCTAATGATGAATCCGGCTACACTGTTATATTTGAGCATTAGTCTATCCCCACATATCACTTAAACAGACTTGCATTAGCTGATTGTTCTGTCAGGGGACAATGAGAGATCGCAAAGCTGATACTTAGCTCTCTGTATAATAATACTGATCACTGCCAGGGCAACGGCTGCCATTATCATTGTGCTGAAATTCGAATACTTAGTTTTCTATAATTCCAGCTGATGCCAATGATCTTGCACCATGAATGGTTGTTAATGCCACTGTTGACTGCTGTTCACCTTAAATGGTTTCAATCAAGGGGAAAAATCTTTTGATATATTAAACAAATTTCTTATGTTGAAATTTCTATTAAAAAAATGCATTATACATTGATGGCTAATACAGGTGATAGGAAGAATAAAGAGGGGACAATGGGGCCAACAGCGAAAAAGATTGGGCAATTGAGACAGAGGGCTAGAACAGCGGCAGAGAGTATAGAGAAAACATATTATTCATAAAACATCCATTCATAAAAGCCGGCAAAACGCTGCATGTAAAAATTGGCAGAGGCTTCCGTCTCAGCAGCCAGAGACTCTGCACTGATGTATGCACAGGGATGAGGGGCATCTGGCATGTCCATTTCCCTGAGCGCAATTCAGAGCTGCATGTTTGTGAATCGGGTTCCTCCTCAAAAATCCAAAACCTGAACTAGCACTGAGCACTGATTTGCTGCTACATTGTTAATGTGCTTGCAAAAATAAAGACTGTTTTAACTAGGTAATGTGCACATTAATGGATTACGCACTTTAGTGGTAATATAGATAGATAGATAGATAGATAGATAGATAGATAGATAGATAGATAGATAGATATGAGATAGATAGATAGATAGATAGATAGATATGAGATAGATAGATAGATAGATAGATAGATAGATAGATAGATAGATACATACATACATACATACATACATACATAGATACATAGATAGATACATAGATAGACAGAAGGAGCAAACTCGTTTTTATTTCGACCGTTACAAAAGGTTTGACGTGACATTTAACAATGGTAATACCAAAGACATATTAACATTTTTTCTGTGGATTAATTTTTTTTTATTAGATACATAAATACATATATTTCCATGTGTGTTAAATGGTACAATTTCCCCATAGCTGTCTCCTGCAGAGCTTGTTTTCATTTCACTCATCATCTCCCTGATTATCATCTTCACGCTGTGCCTTACTAAATGTCATTGAAAAAAAAAATCAAAGCAGTTTCCATCATCCTTGATGAAGGGATCCTAGTCTAAGTGTCATAGATCTTCAGTGTTGCTGTACTGGTATGAATAACGCAGCCTCTGTGTATTAAACTTGTTTTTCAAGGAAGCCCCTACATTCCCCAAATTATTCTTAGAAAAATTACTAAAGTGTACGATTTGGATATATTTGACACACAGATACTTATGTGGTACTTTAGCTAGTGAATATGCACTAGAAAAAAATAAACTGATTACTTCAAAATTGTACAGCCAAGATTTTCTTCATGGATAATTTAAAACATTTTCTTTAAAAGAAAATAATTTTTCACACAGGATATGACCTGGGTAGAAAAATATCATCTGTATTGATTAATAACTTACAGCAATCCTTCCAGAATAGAAACCTTGGATGGAAGCCAGAGGTTAAAAATAAGAGGAAGACAAGTGGAAATTTGCACCATGGCAAACCCTTGTTAAATTTAAGGGGGACCAAATAGTCTTACTTGCAGCAAGGAGATGCGAACACTAATTATTAACCACAGAGTTCGTTTTAGTATTTTAATGCCTGCCATACAATATTTGTTTTGTTTTGTCATTTATAGATTTGTTGACACATAAATGTTGTTTGTACAATTTACATTGGAACTTTTCTATGCATATTATTCTAGATGAAGTTTGTAGATGAATACATATAACAATTTACAAAAATAACATTAGTAATAGTTTCATTTATATTAACGAGGAAAAGACTTTAAAAACAGAAATCTACACACATTGAATCCCTAAAGTCCTCTATGCATTTTCACTCAGGTGTGGTGATATATCTATTTCTTTCTATGTATTGTCATCATCCAGTCAGTCCGGAGGTGTACTCTAGGCTAACAGATGTGACTATATCTTGGGTCTAATCAAATCGTACAAAACCAAGCGTCCACGCCCTACAACTAATATATTACCCTTTACAATAAGTACAAATACATTAATGCCACTTACTCTTGTCCCTCTGTGTCACTGGGATTATTCACTGAAGAGCAGCATGTCTGATGTTTGTGCTACTGATAGTGAGACACAGGACTGTTTCCAACATTACATCTACTCAGCATTACATATGTCAGAGACATTAGGACCCAATTAAATGCAATCCAGGACGTACATCTCTAAATCAGTACGTCACTAAATCAAGAAACAGTGATTTGTGCAAAAGGCTATGCACTCTTTTGTTTGCTCAGATTCTTGGTCTCCATCCATCACCTGCAGCATATTCATGCTTCAGGCTTAACCAGCCTTAAACGTCTGTGTTGAATAAGCACTACATCAATGAATGCTTAGAGATTTGCCTTAACAGGTGTACAGGTCGATTTAATAAAACGACCACTATGCATAAAAATATGAATTGCTGATTATAAGCTTAATATGCTGATATTGCTCTTTTACATGAGAAGAGTAGTTGACTAAGGAAGGAGGATGTGAGAATAGGCATTCAGAAATACTCTGAGTGGCCTTGTGGATTATTACTCAGTGAAAGGGCCTGTAATGTCACAGCAACTTAACTGGCAGCTTTATGACCCGCATGTGACTCCATTATGACACTGTCCTTATAATGTGCATATACACACTCTCTGCACACTTGATTGATAGCAGCGGTCATAGGTTAACCATTTCTGCAACACAGTCTTTCACTATTTCACATACAAGATAACAATCTGAATAAAATAAGACAAGAAAATAGCCTAGTTTAAGTAGCTATAACCATTTGCTTATGTAAAACATAACATTTTAAATTAAGAACTTACATGTTAAAAAAGCTATATAACCATTATCAAAATAGAAAAGAATAAAATAAATGTTTCTGTATAATAAAAACTTATTATAACTCAGAAATTACCCCCCAATAAAACCTACTTGTATAACTATAATTCTTTGTTTAAAAGTATTTGTTCAGCAAACAGTCTTCTTTATGACTGATTGCTCTGAGATCATCTGTCTGACAGCCTATTACATATTTATGATGTGCATAAATAAACCATGAAGAATATGCAATATGAAATAACACTTTCCCGATATTATATACACAAATCAAATTATGAACTTCTGAACAAGCAGATCTCAAACATGGGATATATACCTTATACAGGATCAATGTAAATGGTTTCTCTGAAGCTGAGTGAATTATACAAGGTTAAATGATGGTAGGGATCAACATTATATTGAGAAAGCATGAAGAGTTTCTGTAATAGTGCCGTGATACTAGTAAATACGATTAGGTTGTAATGAAAAGGTAATTGGTTGTTGCTCTGGCTAAATTTGTAATAATTTGTGAATGTGAAGTTTTGTGTATAATTTCGGAATTCTGTTTGAATGAAGTTATAAATACTTGCAGAAAACAAAATAAGTTTTGTATGTCAATGATCAGGACTTTGTCACATGCAACTGTGTTCTGCGCAAGTAAATCACAGAGAAGACGAATGATGTAAGGAGTCATGAGACAAATATAGGAGTATATAATAGTATCTATTTGTATATATATATATATATAGGAGTATATAATAGTATCTATGTGTATATATATATATATATATATATATATATATATATATATATATATTCGGGCCAAGTGTCCCGAAATCAATGGGACATTCCCACTTTTGGGTGACTGTCCCGCTATCCCTCCCGCTTCCCAGTTTGTCCCAATTTGGGGACCAACAATATGTTTGTATTAAATCCACCTATAACTTAATATCCACCATGGTTGCAACTGTAAAAGGCAGCAGGGATTGGGTGGACCCGGAGGCAGGGCTTGATGTGTCTCGCTCTCGACCACCCACATGTTTGGAGGTATTATAATGGGCCATAGTGACTATAGACAGAATCAAGACCTGTGTGCTAGGCTTGTGGGTGAGAGGGGGAAGAGAGAGGGAGTTCACTCAGGTCTCCCTCCCCTAACACATCCGAGCATTCAGGACACTTATGTGTTTATGAAGTAGATCAGTGCATCACATTTTTGTACCACCCCCCAGTTTCATTAACATGCCTGTCCCCTGTGTAAATGACGGACAGTATGCAAGTCTGAACCCAGTTCTATGTGCCCATAATAAAGTGTTTATTTATTCCTAATTCTCTCCAAATTGTCCATTATTATGCTTTTATAGACCCCTACTTCTTCATTATAAGGGCACTATATCATATATATATAGACGAGGGGGAAACACAGGATTTTGGAACCCCCCCCCGGGTTCGCCACTGTAGAACTCTATTGGTGGGAAGTGATTATTCAAATCTATTATGGGTCATAATGTAAACACAAATGAGGACAATATACAGCTTTATTATAAAGGTATTTTCCTTGATCACACTCTTGTATGTCTAGCAGGTAACTTATTAGTATTACTGTATTCCAGACCAACTCTGGTCCAAAGTTGTGCATGCTCAAAATAATGGATGCCATTAAATGTGCTCAACAGTTCATGTTAATAATTTGTATTATTTTATGTAAACATTAAATGAAACTGGGATCATTTAATCTCAGGTGCATGTTTATAATATATCTATCACAGTTCATTCATGCCAAAATACCTTGGTTCAGGTTTAGTTAATATTATCGGAAAATGTTTATCATTCTTGGGTTAGAGAAAGTGATATAATGGGAGCTGCAGTTTATCTCACTTACTTGCATGCAATAGTTTATTGAAGTATGATTCTGTCTAAATCATCTCCTTGGCAATTTCACTGGATTAGGGGATTGTATGATAAATGTCAGGATTATCAGTGAGCTGATTCCCCAGGAGTAAAATTTAGTTCACAGGAAATATCCGAGATAACTGACTGAAGACAGAATGCTTGTAAATAAACAAAAACACAGAGCGTATAATAATAACAGTACACAAGTTCTTATTACCATAAAGCTAAATAAAGTCTGCTATTATTTATTATTCTCATTTTTGTAGCTTTCCAGAAGACTTTAGGAATAGATTGCAGGCTGATACGTCAAACATTATACCAATGAAACACACACCATACAACTCCCTCCCAAATACCCAACCCAAAGTTGAAAAAAGTAAAATGAAAGTGAGTGCTGTCTCCAAACAGCAGCAACATAAACAGTTATCTTTATGTACAATTCATTTGGAAACTAATGTATTTAACATTATGTTTAGGTTGAAGTGTTTTTTTTACGAGAAAGAGATGTGGTAGAACACGAGGGCATGCAAAAGAATTACTTCAATGAAAGGGTAGTTGATAAGCAGAATAGCCTTCCATCAGAATGAGTGGAGGCTAATACTACAGTGTAAGCATGCTTGGGATGAATATAGGGGTATTCTGAGTCTCAAACAAAATAGAGAATAATGTGGCTCTTATCTGCAGTCACAAGTGGTTTTATCACCAAACCCTCCAACATTTTCTTTGACAGTCCTTTTGTGCTTTGGAACCACTGCAATTAAGTCAGATTTCCACTATCTACTTTAAATGAAACATATAGTGCAATGGTTACCAAACTAAGCACAGTACTCACAGTACTTTCCTTTAAACATACCTCCCAACTTACCAGGACAGAATAGCGGGACACATAAGCCACAAGCCCTGCCCACCTGTCACCACCCTGTGAAAGCCCGATTCCAACCCTGTGATTGTCCGACCCCATCCCGCCCCAGCCCCGACCCCTTTTGATGCCGTGACTTGCGGCAAATGTAAAAATTTCAGTTGGGAGAGACAGCAGGACAGTCCTCCTAAAGCAGACAGATATGCTTTAAATGCACTGCTTCTCTCACAAAGACTGATGAGAAATGTAAATTAAGTATTGGACAGTAGTTAGACACACGGAACGGGGGGAGCAGAAATAGTGGATGAACACACAAGGAGGGAGTGAAACAGTGGGTGGACACACAAGAAGGAAGCAGAAACAGTGGATGGACAAACAAGGAGGGGGCAGCAACAGTGGATGGACCTGCATACAATGTTTAATGTTTATCCATGTGCTCCAGGGTCAGATTAACCACAGGGCAATTGGAGTTGCCCCATCCCACCTATGCACACAAAATATATATATATATATATATATATATATATATATATATATATATATATATATATATATATATATATATATATATATATATATATATACAACCTGCCTAACTTTAACAACCAGTGTGAAAGTTTGGCAGGCACTCCCACAGTTAGTTGTCCACTGACCCCTACAAACATGGCCCTGATATGCATATTATATTTTTATCCAGTTATGTTTAAGTATTATATTATTCTAGATTTATTTTTTTCTTGTTTCTTAATAGGGGTAATCTTGCATGAAAGCATAATTGATGTGATTTCATTGAATTGGATCTACAATACTTTAATAAATTGAGGATTTCAAAGGGGTTCATTGAAAACTGAAATCAAATTTGTTCATTATTTATTTGAACACTATTGGTTAAATAGCTGAAATTAATTTATTTATCCAGAGTTGTTTTTCCACACTTTCCACAGATTATTCCCCATTGTGTTTTTCACTTCACTTTAGGACTTCCAATAACATGTGCTATTACATCCAGGTACTGTTAGACATTTGTTCCTTTCTAATGGTGGTGGTGTCTGACCAAAGGTTGTGACTTTTCATTAAGGGCTGTAGGACAAAGGTGATAGAAACCCCTTCAGTATCTTGTTGGTATGGTAACCATAGGGTTCAGATGTTACATTAGCTCAGGGGTAATGTGTTCTTCCAATTCAAACATTCACAGGTAGCACACCGTTCTAGTTTTAAATTTGACTTGGATTCACTGGATCCCCCTGCCCTAAATACAACAAATCCTAACATAAAGCAAATCTACTATGTAATTAGTAATATCTTTTATATACGTATGTAGATTCTAAAGACTACTCATAGCAAATATAGCTTATAACCCTATTACATGTTTCCATGTTTAAAGAAATGTGCTGGTATGGACATTTAGAAGTGTTGGTATGTAAACACAGAATATAATAATCATTGAAGACTGAAAGACACTTCACCAGTGGGAGAAGTGTTGCTATTGCATACTCCTGTATATACCCCCACTCGAGCCCTGCATGTTGTATTATACTATATTACGACCATAGAACATACAGCTTATTTGTTATAATTATCTGGTAATATGTAATAACATTAAAGGCTATGTTTTGCTAGGAAATAATATACCTACCTATTAAACTAGGAAGCTGCTTTTTGAAATTTATAATTAAATTTGTAGCACATACAGTATGTGTGTGTGTGTGTGTGTGTTTTATGTTCCTAAACTATTAGGAAAAAAACCCAAGATGAAAAGACATTAGCCCATACCAGTTAATATATGGAGTTTTTTGAACAACGTAGAATATATGGGCGTATGGCAACCAATCAGATTCAAGAATGTGAGCTTGAATCTGATCTGAATCTGGTAAGGGTAATGGTAATTTGTTTAGAGATACTATAGAAATAAGCAGATATACATGAAAAGGAATTACAATAATATACAATATGCCATGCACTTTTAATGTGCATGTTGAGGACATTTAATTTAAGATGTACTGGGATGATACCTTGTCATATGTGTCTTTTCTGCACCACACCCTCCCACTTAGAGATATCTGCATATGACTTAAGGTAGAGTTCTGAACGCATAACTCTGTCCATTTGTGCCAGGGGGAGACCAGGAATGGAAGAATTGCACTACGGAAACACATTATTAAATCATATTACTGAATTGGCTTTGGTGAAAAAAAATGGTATTTGTTCACTGACACATATCTGTTTATTTGCTGTGGAAACCGATAATACATGAGTACCGATAGTTTAATAGAATAGCCTTAAGTCTGTACTGTATTTTCAAACAGTAGAGATCATCAATCGCAACAGCTACAGATGTCAAATAAACACATTATAGTGTAGAATTATAAATAGATTACGATATTCATTTAAAAACACTTTAAAACCCACCTTCATAAAGAATGTCTTGTATTATAAGACATCCAAGTTTCTTCAGTAGCTAGCTATAAAAGATAATCATAGAAAAGGAAGTAAGTTATACTAAATATTCAGCCCCTTGGGGTAAATCACATAGAATCTGTATATTCATTTAAGCTCATCTTCACTCTCTATTTGTAATGGGGTTAAAATACACATGATCATAAATTGCAGTTTGCTCAGTGGCCCTGATTCTTAGTGATTCTAAGGTATTTTTGGCATATTTGTATTAAGTCAAATGCAAAACATATTGAATTCTTAGTCATATGCAAATTTCAGAAACCTGACAAGCTCCCACAAGTATGGAAGTTGCAAATAACTGTTGCAATTTGTTCTACTCAGAATTGGGGGTAAATTGCATTACAACTCCTATACTGCACATTTCTCTGCATTAGAACACCATCCTTTTTGAAGGTGTTATACACATAGACTACAGCAGTGTAACTAGTCTGTAACTATGTGTCAATTAAATTAAAATAATATGGTCTCTCTAACACAGCCAAAAGCAATGTAGGCATATTTCAAAATAAATTGTGGCATTGCTGAGACTCAAATGGGGTTTTTTCAAGTGAAAAATGTAATCAATTACACTAAAGTCTTTTGACAAATTGTCTGTCATCTAAAATATATACAAGTAATGCAGTTCATTTTTAGCAAGCATTTTATTAGTCTTTATTCTCATTTATTAAATTCATTTATTCACATGTTATTCATTCCAGGAATACCTTCAACAAAAAGTGAAACATGAATCATATTTAGACATTTTTAACACTCAGTTTGCCATTAGTTACAAGAAGAATTATTACCCACAAATAATGACATGCCATAGTTCTGCAATCTTGGTAGATGCTCCATGTAATCTAGAACTGAATATGGCTATGTGGAGATATACAAACATTTAAAGTTTGCGTAGCTCTAAGGAGTCCATTTATAAAGCCCTTAACTGCCCTTATCGCTTCAAAATGAGGCCTTTGGTATTTAAAACCCCTCGGAGCGGAGTCTATCTCAGGGTGGCAGCGATACCCACTTTCACCTCTCTCTAATATCAGTTATTAGAGGGAGGAAGGGGAAGAAAAGTGGGGTATGTGTGGGAGACACAAGGATACTGGTCCTGGGCCTAAATTCATTAAGCGGAGAGTTTGCTGGAGAATTTGAAAGGTGGTGAAGTTGCCCATAGCAACCAATCAGATTCGAGCTCACATTCTCCAGTATGCAAAATGAAACTGAGAGCTTGAATCTGATTGGTTGCTATGGGCAACTTCACCACCTTTCAAATTCTCCAGCAAACTCTCCGCTTAGTTAATTTAGGCCCTGGTGTCTCCCCGTAAGAAAAAAGATCAGTGGTGTTTCTGGTTCATATGAACAGGAACACCACTGCCATTAAAAAAGTTAAAAATGATAAAAAAAAATAAAATAAAAGAATTAAAATGTACCTGATCGGTGACTTCAGCCTCCAGTCCTGGTGCATGCGCAGTTAGTGGATTATGGAACTTAGAAAATTATACTCCCTATTTATGCACCAACCCCCAGTAATAAGGTAGTGGTGAACTCTGTAAATATGTTGGAGGCTATTGTGATGTTTCCCATGGACTATTAAAAGTGAATCATGGACCGTTGGGATGGGTTGAATGATGCCCAGTGTTTTGTAATCAGAGCCTTTGTGGCATTGCCAATGATTTTTAGCAAGGCTTCTTAAAAGTAGATATAGTTAATTATGTACATACAACAATCCAAAATATAGGTCCCCTAGGGCGTCCAGTGCCATCAGCTTACTAGTGATATCTCTGATTTGTTGGCTGAGCTTGTAAAGTAATGGACTCTCCAACACTGTCGCTTTGGGTTTTTAGTGAATATTGTTTAATACACAGTACTTATATATAGCTTTCTCATTCTGGAGCTCCCAACCTAATGTTACCAATGAGACAAGATGAAGAGACCTATGTTCTATGAGAACATTTCTTTTTTAATAAATTTGACTGGGATGGGTAAAACATATAAAGTACCTGTCCATGGGGTTCAGGATTCGCTGGGTGTTGAAGTGGGTGTTCATGTGTTTATCTCTCAGGAATGCCTGGGAGCAGAGGCATATGTATCAAGAAGGTTTTGAGTGCCCAGGTAAGGTTGCCACCCACCAGCAAAATGTCATATTTCTGTGGTTCAGTGTGATCCAGTGCAAGAGGAGTGTATACATTTACATAGTGTCTCCCTCACCAGTATACACCTCCTGTTTCCCATCAACACTGAGCAGGGAAGATGTGGGAGGCTTAGATATATGAATGGACACTGCTGGCACTTACCTACAGGTACAGGTACATATACCAGAATGTAGGCAACCTGCGGATCTCCAGATGTTGTCAAACTACACATTCCAGCATGCTTTGTGGTACCAACTGTCAAACCAACTGTCAAACCAACTGTCAAAGCAGTTGCTGGGACTTGTGAGAACATCTGGAGAGCCGCAGGTTGCCTACCCCTGACATATACTATACAACAAACTTAACATTTTGAACAATGAGAAATAATATTTACAGTCGTTTTGGAGTGGAGATTACATGTGTGTTTAAGTATGAAAACATTTAACTGTGTGATAACCAGACTGCTAATATCACACTGTGAGATCTGTCTTTCAAACCAATCAAAATAATGCTGGCTTACAGTATGTATTATGTGGGAAAGACTGGGAAAGATATATTTTCAATATTCATTTAAATCCAGAAGTCCCTACCAGAGGTAAATATTCACAATGGATTCCAGGTTTACTTTAACTCCTTACATGGAATTAAACAAAAGAAGAAAGAGAGAAATCTGGTAATGCTGACATATTTCCAGAGTACGACCCACTTCTAGGCAGCACAAAATATGGCTTGCATTTTTCACTACCCTAGCTGAACTGTTTCTCACTATATGAGCAGTTGAGTCATCAAACAGTATGATATGAATGGAAATTGGGTTGTGCAGTTCAAATAATAGAAAATGATGAGTAGTGAGTATTCTGCATTAATGACTATTTGCTATGTCACACAGTGTCAAAGGAAGCAAACAGTAAAGATGACACCACAATACTTGTCTTGATTGAAGTTAAGCATGGACAAAATGATGGTGGTGCGACAAGGTAAGAATAGTAACTGACCTAAAACAGAAAGGATATCAATTTATTCAAAAGATCTAGGGCCACAGACAATAAGAAAGGAAGAATTGAGATATATGTTATATTAGGCTAAGAAATATTGAGAAACAGTTAGCCCAATAGAACACTAGAATATAATAATAATAATAATCATCATCATAATAATAATAATAGTGGAACAGATCCAGACTTTATGTTTTACTTTCAGTACAAATCTGGATCTGGATTTCCGCACTAGTTTTGATTACATGACATTTCCATTGTAAGTACAAGTCAGGCCTTGTAGATACTATTGGGAAGGGAGGCTTGCTACTTATGCAGTAATAGCTACAAACTATTCTGATTATCTAGTATCTTAAAGTCTGTGTGTGTGTGTGTATATATATATATATATATATATATATATATATATATAAATACATACACGTTGGCTGTATTTTGCATTCCTATATTTGTGTACTCATGTAATAAATAAGTTTGAAAAAGCTACAAAAAAGATTCATTAGGGTCTGACTTTTGCATATGTTTAAAATTATTTGTTTGAGGTGAATATCAGAAGGACCTTTTCTTTATGTTTGATGCACCTTTTAATAGCTTAAATTGTTTATAGATTGTAAAAGTGCTGTTTGTTTCACACAATAGATTTTAACCAACAGCATTATTATGGAACACTAGCATTACAAGCATATTGTCTTTGATTATTAAATCACAGAGAATGCTAGATTTTAACCTTCATTCTGAACAATTCATTCCCAGAAGATGTTGTTTTTCTTTTCATCAGCTATCTTGATTGATGTTTACTGTGAATTTACTTTATATGTAAAATGATGCCATGTGCATCTCCAATTTGTACTGTGAGTTTCGCGTCACTAAGCTAGAAAGTTTAGTGAAAACAGTCAATGCAGTTTATGTTATGTCATTGATTCTCCACACCAAATGGTTTGTAAAGGACAAAATGTCTATAATATATACTGAATAAGTGGAATTAGCAAACATAACCAAGCCTTCCAGTCTCTATTTTTGTTAATATGGAAACATTTAACCAAATATCCTATACACTGCTCCATCATTGCACTCTAAATATATGTATGTGAGTTTCCTATATGGATATTAATTAATTCAATCTTGTTTTTTTTATATTAACCAGCACAGCTGAGGAGTCTTGATCATTCCAATTTACAACCCTCTGCAAATGATGACCTGAACTTCCCATTCCAATTGCAGAATAGTCCGTCACTCTCCTACGCATAAATTAAATGTATTTCATTTTACTATAATGTCACAGTTCAATAATTGTTATAAGCCAAGCCTGCAGATCATTTTCCTCCTACTGGTTTACACAAACAAACCATTTAATCTACTCCTGAGGACCACAGAATATGACTGCACAATATTAATTACAACATATTCATAGCTATTGTACCCTAGAGAAACAGCATTTCACAAATGTGCACAACTAAGTTGAAATCTGCAGACTGTAAAATGAATCTATGCTCTCGCCTGCTCTATACTATAGTCTCTTAACAAGATCTAGACAGAAATTAAAATAAAACCTGACATACAAATTGTTTGTCTTCGAAGGCAAACATATCAGTCAGACCTCACTGCCGGTTCTCAGTAATATATACATACTAATGTTTCTCCTCTGCAGCAAAGTCGTACACTTGAGATGACCAGGGGAGAGTGAGACAGATTAAGAACCACAAGCTTCATCCTTCTACTCAGTTGATACCATTAATGCAGCAAAGCACTCGAAAACAGCTGTCATCAACACTGTTTCTGGACAAACAGGAATTGGACTTGCTGCTGGGCTGGGTGGATTTATGAAGCAGTGCAGGCAGCAACACAGCAGGCTGCCTGAAGATTTAATAGATAGAAATTTGTTTCCACAATGTGGCTGTAGTGCAAAAACACTGTTGTCCCTGGTAAAAGGAAGGCTACGACACAACAAACAAAGAAATAAGGAAGAAAAATGGCATTGTTGGTGGGTGGCTGACGGTTGATATTTATAGGTTATACAGCAATACTGTATTTTCACAAAACCACTAATTCTTCACCTTACCGGCAGAAGTTGCAATTTACGGACATTGAGAAATAGTTGTAACCAGTTACGCTCTGTGTCAGTGCTGTCAGTTGTCCTAAATTTATTTCCTATCATTTGCATTTTCTTTCTATCTCTGACACTGGTCATTTTTACCTACATCCTTTTACTCCAGTAAAATCCGCAATCATTGATGGTCTACATTTTATGTCTTAACTTACTCCATAATATAGAAATATAAGGAAAGCAATATGGCACTGTCCCAAAACTCACTGGTGAGAAACAGTACCTCTGCACCACTAAGACAAGCGCAGGGATGGGGGATAATATGACCTGCCCCCTCCCCGTGCTCGATTCAGAGCTGTGTTTTTGCCACACTGCCAGCCACACTGTTAATTGGGAAATTAAAAGTCACATGCCAAATGGACCACATCCTCTCTCTGTGTACTGATCCAAAACTTTAACATATTTTGGAACACTTGAGTTAAAAAACTTAACATGAGCCTTGGCTGTGGTAGGTACGTTCATAAGTTTAAAAGTGGTTTTAGTATGAAACCATGGATTCTGCAAAGTGGATCTATCCAGGTCTTGTGGTTGTGAGTCAATCATATGAAGATTCTGCATATAGTCCTTTATCTCTTAAACAGTTTTTCTAAATCAGAACTCTTATTCAGCTTTTCACTTAAATTATAATCCATCCTGGTGTCCTAGGTGATTGCCTTTGCTGCATCTGACATGGACTTCATTGAATCTGTGAGGAGTACAATGAATTCATAAGGGAGAAAAGTATCTATCTATCTGTCTGTCTATCTATCTTTCTATCTATCTATCTATCTATCTATCGGAAAAGGGTAATTAATATGTGGAATGGCCTCCTATTTGAGGTGGTAGATGCTAACAGAATAATGACAATGATAAATAGGAGAATATTTGAAACTGGTTTTCCAACAAATCTGGATGGGCCAAGTAGCTCTTGTTGCCTCTTACATTCTATATTTCTACATTTCTATTGCCAGTAAAGATTGTGAAACAAAATATAAATTTCATTGCCATTGCCATTTCATTTGTTTTAATTATGTACTAAAAATGGTATCAGATATATTCTGAAGATGGTTTCTTTAGACTATAGTAGAAAAGCTGTTTTGCAGACATCTTTCCATTCAGTTCAGTTCTGAATCAAAGGTTTCACATATAAAATGTCTTCAATATTGGAATAATTTGGAAAATGTTCCAAGACCTATATATCCTCTGATAGGAAGTTACAAAAGAATCATTAAAATGCTAGACACAATGTTACATGGCTAAGTGCACTCACTTTAATGCTTGTACAATATGCAGTGGTATGTAGAGCTCAACCCGTGAATAAGGGTTTCAATGTTCTGGATAGTATTAGACTATGATACAGTACAAGTAATTGGCAGGTAATGTTAGAGAAGCAATAGCTTATAAATATATGTGCTCCCTGCAGTACTAGATAATAGGCTCATTCTGTTGGATAATTCTCTTTATTAGTAATTTTATGGGATTAATAAAATGTTCATTGCCAGTCAAACCACTAATTTAACAAGATATTTATAACTTGAAGAGCACTTTCTTTCCTCCCTCCCAGATCTCTTTGCTAAATGTATGCTGTGAAATTAGACTTTACACTTGTCTCTATTGAAACTATTTTAAATAAATCCATTGTATCATATTGATTTTGGATGAAACTGTCTTGTGACTGAAATATTAAGTAGTTCTAAGTAGAATGCAATCAAGCAAATAAAAACAAAGGAAGCATACAATCATGAATAAATAGGGCTTTACTGAGCTTTTAGTTTAAACACAGTTACAAATTGCATCAGTGTCCCATTCTCTATTATACCAGTACTGAATAGATAATAACATTTTTCTTTCTTAGTGTCTCCATCTCAATCATTTTAAAGACCTTATAATTATCAAGTTTCTAAACAGTGAACACAAAACATGTGTTCATTATCTTTCTAAAGTCTAAAAATTCAAACCAGCATTTCAAGATTGTAACTGGCAAGCAGGGGCTCAACCCCCTTTGTTTGATGTTATAGAGTCAAATGTTTTAGCGTCCTTGTGAAGTACAGCTAGATACATCATTAGTAGTAAAAAAAAAATTAGAACGGATACAGTGTTCTCCATTACACCTGATTTATGCACACAATTAGCAATGCTCTCAATGTCCATGAGCCAGGGAACACTTACAAAGTGGATCTTCTGGTAGACAGAACGCATTTCCATCCACATGAGATCTGTATGTAGGCAGTGTTCACAAACTTCTTAGGGCCGGATCCTGCTTTCCACATGCCTGCACTCCTCTGTCACTCACCTCTTGTTGTTGGCAAAGGCAGGGGGCCTAATTTAAGTGTTTGTCTGCCTACATTACACCAACCTAGTGTATTGTAGGCAGTCAGGGGGACAGATCCATCCCAGCAGGTGGAACATAAAACGCATGGAACATTGTTCCATTGTTTTGATATTCTGCTTCAATACATCTTGTGCATGCATGTGTAATTTAGGTGGGCGGATCATGTGCTCATTACGGAGCGACGTCATCACGTCACACTGGTACGTGACGTGGTGACATCACATTGTGCCGTAATTATCAGGGGGCGCAGTACTATGTCTGCCTAGGGTGCCCACAGACCTAGCGCCAGCCCTGAAGGCATGGTAAACTTGAAGACAAAATCTGATATCCTTATTATCTTACAAAATTACCAAAACCCTCAATAGATATTTGGGAGTATCCTAGATCTGAAATGAATCCACTGGTTAGAATACTTTAGCTATTTCAAACACTGTCAATACGTGTACTAAAATTAGTTATAATAGAATAATCTTCAAGCTGCCCAGTGGTGTCAAAGGGGGTGTGGACTGCACCAGTGGTCAGTATCCAAGGGGGTGACAAATGCTTCTTTCTGTCACAACCTTTGAAGATAAAGATAAAATAATGGACACTGTATAAGCAACTTAAAGCACACACAGGTGGCTCATCACATTATTAACCCCTTCCGACCCTGCGCCGTGCGGTCGGAAGGTCCGTAAGGACGAGCGCCGTACATGTACAGCGCTCTTTTAACTGTCACTCCCACAGCATCGCGGGGTGACAACATAGTGCTACTGTGGCCGGGGAGGACCAAAATTATTGGTCCCGTCCCCGGCAAAGGCTGCAATTGGCTAGTCAATTCTGACTAGCCAGTTGCAGCCTTAAAGGGACAGAAGCCTGACAGATCTTACAGATCTGTCAGGCTTCTAATAGTAAGCACANATCNTGTGCTTATTTAACACAAACAGGCTATTAGTAGCCTGTTTGTGAATGAATAAGAGCAGGATCTGTGTAAAAAATGTAAAAAAAAATAATAAAAAAATAATACAAATAATAATAAAAAAAATTATACAAATAATAATAAAAAATTTATAAAAAAATAAAATAAAAAAAATGGAAAAACTAAATTTAATATGTCCGTGTGTGCACTTTAAAAAAAGGTTTACTTTTTTTAGTTTTTTTAACTCCTGATACAAAAGCTAGCATAGTAATCATGACGGTTACTATGTTCAGCTTTTGTGAATGAAACTAATGAAACTAAAAATAGATTTTCACATTAGTTTCATTCACGGTAGCTCGCATAGTAACTGCTGTGAGTACTATGCTAACTTTTGATAAATGAAAACCTGTAAAAAAAAAAATGTTAATGTTAAAAAATTAAAGGTTAATCACTGCCCGCCCTGACAAGAAAAATTATCACGCTACAAAACATCAGTGGGGTCAAACTGCTCACTATACCCGTATATGATTTCCTGGAGGGGTGTTATTTATAATATAGTATTACTTCTTGGGGGATTTTACTGTATTGATACAACCGGGGGCTCTGCAAATGCAACATGGAGCACTAAAACCATTCCAGCTGAATCTGTGCTAAAAAAGTTAAATGGTGCTCTTTCACTTCTGACCCCTGCAGTGTCCACAAATAGCGTTTTACAACCATATATGGGATGTTTCTAAAATCTGCGGAATCAGGGGATTACATTTTAAGTTTTTTCTCATGGGTAACATCTGTCCTGGTTAACATTGAATAAAATGGATTAACATGGAAAATTTACTAAAAAATGGGAAATTTTTAAATTTTACCCTCACTTTCCTTTAATTCTTGTTCAACACCTAAAAAGTTAATAAACTTCCAGAGTGCTGTTTTGGATAGTTTGAGGGTGCAGTTTTCTAAATGGGGTCATTTATGGGGGTATCTATCACGCAGGACCCTCCGAGTCACATCCAACGTGACCTGGCCCCTAAATTTTTTAAACTTTCAAATTTTCTTAAAATTGCAGAATTCTGTCCTGGTAAGAGATGACCATTACCCTTGGATCTTGCATTCAGATCTATACATGAAGCATGGCTTGTCCAAAATGTGGGTATTGTCCAATCCTAGCAACCAAAGAACGCCCCTTTGAAGAATGTCTGTCTCTGGTTTAATAATAATAACATAAACTTGTTATATTTAGTGATAGAACAACAAATGTTCTTTCCTTTATTGAATTGCTAAAACAAAATAATTTTCTGTAAACAGAATAAGTATTAAACATATTAAAAGAAATAAAAGAATAATTTATGTGTTCACAAATTACAACTTACAACCTCCGAATTTTTGAAAATAGCAAAGACATTTTTAATGTAGGAAATTCAGTGACAATTAATTTCTCAAACCACTTAAAGATCCCCAGAGTATATCACAATAATCAAAAATGAGTATGACAAATTACACATCCAATACACTTCCATTGCTTCACACTTCAGTACTTCAACTTCACCCATCACCTCATTCAATTGCTGCTGTTATTTCTCCATTTCACAATTTCCAACTCAAGCTACACATAAAACATAAAACATGCATTTCTAACTTGAAATACCAAATAGGTGTTTTTTTAATTAGCATATTTCAAAGAGGGTAGATATACAAATGGAGTCCCTACAATTATGAAATAACAATGGCAAAAGTAATTCCCAATTCAATGGTCTTAACAGTAGCATAATTAAACCTTAAATTAACCTAGTCAAATTGTTGCTGTGGCCTCTGTGAGTCATTTTCTAGATTATTTATGTATCTAGTATTGCAGATGCCAAATCTATTCTCAAACACCAACAAAGCTGAAACATCCGCATCCTACGGTATTCAATTTTCAAATCCTTGATACTTAAGTTCACAACTTACCTGTCTGTATCTCTGTATCACATATGCTGAATGGATTTGCAAAGGGAAGTCACCATAAAAATAATATTTCTTCTGAATCAGTGGTTGATTGCAAAATGCAGTATAGATAAACATCGTTTTAACAACAATTGTTCCCCATTTGCCAGTCAAAGTTCCTGTAACCTTCTGAAAGACATTTTACAATGTATTGATACATCGAATCACAAGAGCATGACTGTGTCTAGGTAATCATTTATTTTATTTTATAAATCATTTTTTATGCACCTTTGGGTTTTTAAAGGGCGATTTTAGAAGGAAAAAAGTATTGAAAATATAAATTGGAAACATATCTGGTTTTAAAGATTTGTTCTGTATTTTTTCAATTCACATTTACATACATATACATTTTGCCTTGATGCTAAAGGATTTCATATTCTACAGGTAATGCAAAAAAATAATAATGAACTATATTTGAATCTGAAGGACCATCCCGAATAATGAATCTCTTTTTCTTGTTTTGCCTCAATTTTCAATATGCTGGCAGAAATCTTAAAGTACATAATTCTACAGTTCCCTTTATCACATAGAAGACTCCCTGACCAAGCTTTGAAAAATGACCTCACATCATTATGTCTCATGAATAATGTAGCTGTGAGTACACATTAATAAAGGAGACAATTTTCTAGACTGTGAAAGAACCTGTTTGAAAAATCAAATTGCCAAATGGTAATGCATCACTTGTTATATCAATGGGGTGGTCAAAGCTAAGGTGGATACTTGACTATAAAAACTCAACTTGGATAGTACTCAATGAAAAGATATCAGCTGACCATGCGATTTATATGATTATCAGCAGAAACAGCCCCAATAAATGCCTAGCCCAGTGGTTTCCACTTCTTAGTTCTAGGCACCCTTAGGGCACCCTCAAGTCACTCCTAAGAAAAAATCATTACCAATCCACACTTAGCAACGTTACCAGGTCAGAAAGATCATTCTGTGGTGCTCCAATGAGAGGACCGCGCCATCCAGGGAGCCATGGAACACAGTTTGGGAACCACTGGCCTTTTGCTAACATATTGACAGATTAAGGCGCCCATGATTTAGTCAAGTATGGGCAAAATCATGTTAAATCGCAGGGGAGGTAAAATGAATGTCAGTGTTTGCATGCGAGAATACTTTATTTTTGAATTAATGCACAAAAAAACAGCAGGAAGTCAGAACCCAAGGGATATGTGTCATATGTGTTAGCAGTGGATAGGATATGATGGAATACGTGAGGGAAGAAAAAGCACATGAGGAAAGAGAGTCCTATGTGTGAGGCAAGACCAAGAGGATTGACACAGAAGGTAGACAGAGTGAGCAAAGATCATGCGCATACCTCCCAAGTGTCCCGATTTCGGCGGGACAGTCCCGCTTTTGGGGGACTGCCCCACTATCCCTCCCGCCTCCCAGTTTGTCCCGATTAGGGGACAAACTATTTTTCTCTTATTAAAATCAATAAAATGTATATATTTGTAGAGCTCACGGCGGTAAAAAGGGGCAGGGCAAAATGTTGGGAGGTAAGGCATGCGGCAATGGGTTAGGATGATCACAGTAAATTGAATTGCAATCAGTATTACAGGTGAGAGATGATGTTTCCTAACCCAAGTCTAATAACAGTGTAACAGTAACGATGGTCAGTATCTGTGTGCAACATGCAAAAATAAAGTATTCTCCCTGCATGCAAACACTAACATTTATTTTACCCCCCCTGCAATTCAACATGGTTTTGCCCATGAGAGTGTAAGTCATGAGTGTAAGTCATGACAGTATAAATCTTAATCTGGCCCTAAGAAGTGTACAGTTTCAATGCAAGGTTAAAATGACAAATTACATGGCTTTGAAGGGATGTTCACATATTAGTTTTCCGCCCACTGGGTAAAAGATTGTAGTTGCATAGTAATATAATGTTATGTGCAAAAGTTGTCAAGTTTAACAAATTACTTTTTTGTTCAATCGATTTGTTTGGTTTTGTTTTTTAGCATAATTCCCTTTTGCACCTTTATACCTTCTGTCTGCAAACATATGACAAACGTGTTAATATGTTGAAAATATATATACATTACTTTTCTAGAAGTGTAAATGAAACTATATCTAAGAGCCAAGCAATGCGGTAAAATTCAGGTCATATTTTTCATCTTGCTGAAGCTGTAATTAGAATTTCTGAAGTCCCAATTAAAAGAAACAATATCAATCATCTTTGATTTTCATATTTAAAATATGGATGGAAATATATCAGTGCTGCATTAATTATAGGCTTCGGACAAGTGACAGATATAGAGTACTTCTGAAGGTAGAATTAATATATTAGGAATGGGAAATTCCAGCTAAGCTGTAAAACAAAATTTACTAAAGTCTTCAGTTTTAGCCACAGAACAGTTATTGGTTTGATTTTACAGTTATCAAGTAATTGGACCAGTTTTCACTGTAATAGGTAGGCATGATTTTATTTTTCAAATATTTCCAAAATACCTAAAGAATGTTAGGGTTTGATTATCACTCTCCTCTCTCTTTATATCTCTCTCTGTTCAGTGACAATCACCAAATCAAAGTGTATGGTGCTTATATTAGGGCCTATGCCTAGAAAATTCTGTATATCGGGTCACCACATTCTGAGAGAAATAATCCATGTAGTGTGTTCCCAGCTGCTTACTCTATTAGTCCATCAGGGGAAAATGACAGTGACTATTCCCTATGACACAAATAGACCCACCTGCCTCGGAAGGTCCTACCTGATCCTGAGGACAGACCACAGGGAGAGTGTTGAACGCCTGCACCATCTTCGTCTGAGAGTTTGCTGGCCACAGAAGAATAGGAAGAGAAGTAGAGAATAAACAGAAGGGCAAAAAAGAGGAGGAAAGAGAAGAAATGTCCAGGCTACTCTCTGACAGGAGGCCCAAAAGCTTAGTGTCTGTTCCGTGGGTACCCAGTTACTCTGGCCAACAGAGGAAGGACAAACAGAGCATAGACCTAACAGACCACAGATGTCTGAGTGAGGGCTACATAGAGGATCAGAGAATTGTGAGAAGAGTATGGAGATTTATACACACCTGTGAACCAACCTACTTTTGCTTACCAGTTTCTTCCTCAGCACCTGTAAAGAAAGATTATACAACCTGCACTATCCAACACAACACAGAGCCTACTGCTCAAACCTAACACAGAAGAACAATAACTATATATTTTCTTATGAATAGCAACAGTGTCGGATTGGCCCCAAGACCTAGCATTATTTCTTAATAACTGAGGGCGGGCCCCAAGAATGATTTCCTCTGGTGGGCCCAAGGTACCCCAGTCCGACACTGAATAGCAACTAAAACTAGGTCTCCCCTGATTTACAAAATGACTGCCATACCCTGTGATCTAGGAAGAAGGGGCCTTACCTTCAGGTCTGACACCCAGGGGCAGATGAGCTCTTTTGGCAGGCCCCTGAGGATTATGTAACTACTGATTGCTTCCTGGTTTGGATGCCTTGGTAGTCTTCTTGCCTCTTATAACTCTCAGATCCGCTTCTGGCCATTTCTCGCCTTATGGTACTCCCTCCACTGCATTCTAAGTCTGTTTCTGACCCACTGTGATGTGCTCTGGTAATGTTCTTCAGCCTTCTAGCTTCTGTTGATCTCTCCACTCCAAATACGTTGCCCCCAGCAACGTAAATAAAATGGTCCCCAGGGGCAGAATCAGTTATGCAGTGACCCAGATTAGCTCACCTACATCACTTCTAGTCATGCTGGGGTACCCTTTCTCCATTCGTCCCCAGTGGCTCCTTTCAGAGTACACCACAATACCTCACCTACTTTCACTCATTCTTTGGTTGAGAATGTCCTACATATGTTCTTGTTTTATGTGCCATGACACTATAAAATACAGCAAAATGCTTCATATTCACTGCTCAGACCCACAGTGCCTTATATATTTGTACACACTGTGCACAAAAACTGCAGACAAGAATTGTCTGAAAAACATGTTTAACACATCCATCATCTTGCTTTTGAACAAGTGCAAGTACATTATAGAGAACAATTTGAAATGTGCTTTCATAGTCTCTGGGTTTGTATATAAGCCTTCCTTGGTATTATTGCTATTTTAGAAAGAGAGAGATGAAGTAAAGTCAAGCTGGATAAATTTTAGTGGAAGCCGGCTCACAAGAAATGTTAGAACAATTGAATTTGTATTCTGTGTATTCTGTACTCTGCACCATTTATTGTTACTTTATTGCAATGCTACTGAAATAGCAAAAGGAAATAAGATCGAGCTGCTTCGCTTTCAGAGGAGCAATCCTAACTAGTCTAATTGTAGTAAATGAGCTGGATCGTGTCGTATTAGCTTATTGAAGTGATTGATCCAAGGAAATAATCCAATTGCTATTTTAAAACCAGCCTCACTAGTGTGTTTTCTTTGCTTTTACAGTGCAAATGGGCAGCAAAGTATGACAGGGTTTCAGGCTTGTTTAGACAACTGCATATAAGACAATGTAAAATACTCTTGTGTTAAAAAAAGTATTATAGGAGTGATACCTTTATTGGCTAACTGGAAAAATTATATTATTGCTAGCTTTCGAATCACAGAGGCCCCTTCATCAGGCACATTTACAAAATGAATGGGGCTCTGTGCTCCAAAAGCTAGAAATTATATCATTTTTCCAGTTAGCCATTAAAAGTATAACTCCTATAATACTATATATCACATAGATTTTTTCTGGCTAAAACATACTGTAATATTTTCTTGCATGTAAAACAATACATTTTGAGAACTGTATGGGCATATTTACACCTTTGACTGGATCCAGACTTAAAAGAAACGTTACTGAATTACACAAGCCACTTGCTAAAATCCGCAAACTAGTAACATCTGCAAATGTGTGTGCCAGATGGAAATATTAGAATTTGAAGGGAGGAGGATTTGCACTGACTCATACCACTAGGCGGAGATAGGCATGCTACCTTAATGAAATTAACCTAGGATTCTGAACATGAAACTCCGACTTGTGAGTGTATGGAGATTGCACAGAGATCTAGTTCCATTTATAGATAAAATTGATAAATCTAATAAAAAATCAGTACACAACTAATATTTGAGTTTAGTTCAGATCTGTTATGGGTGTGGTTAACCAGGGCACAAATTATAGTTGGAATCTGATGCCCCTGATGGTGTGGAGATACAGGCTGAAGACTCCAGGCACAACTCCCGCAGGTGTCGGAAATCAGACTCCAACCAGAGATAGATATTTCAAGTCCTGGATGACCCCCCATAAGGAGTGTACTGTAAGATTCCATGATAAAGAGAAGTAAGGTAATACCAGAGAAAGAAACCCCCAAGGTGCCAGATGGAACGGACATGGAGACAAACAACACAGAACTGATACAAGGGCACCTACTCTTACAGTCGAAACACTTAAGCACCAGAAAATATTGAGGGATGGAGAAGGCAAGTTTCAAGGCAAAGTAATCACAATAGACACACTAAATGCAGTTCTGCAGAGTAGGTTCCAAAATCAGTCTATGTGCTTAAACCCGGGTATTTTTTGTCATTGGAAAAGGGTAAACTCATTAGAAGCATTTGTAAGAAATTATGTAAATGTATTAAATACAGAGGAGAGAAAGGGATTGAATAGATTATGGTCAGAAAGGACAGCTGAATACATACAAGAACACAAGGGGATTTAGGATAAGTACAGGGACACACAGGATGACAGGACACACACACAAATCTTGACTATAACTGTGAAAATTAGTAGTATTATACTTGCTTGTGACACAGTTTGACTATGTGCTGTGCCCCTATAACAATATTCCCAAAGTATACTCTTCATGCCTTAGTCTGACACTGCCTGTAGACTAAGGAATGATGCACAGATCAACTATCTAGTCCCTATGTAAATGGATTATATGGCCTCACTAGACTACCAGACAGGTGAACATAAAACACATCATGGCTGTGCATCGGCCTAAACAAGCACCAAGCACCAAAAGTTGTTGGACCTGTCTTTCCCTTCAATCACAAGGTAATTGTGAAAACCTGCATTATACTTGTATGTGTACATTGGCCATTAGCAGTACATAACTGATTACACTAAACCAATCCACAAATTCAATAATTAGACATGAAATAGAGTAACAGTGGACACATTTTGAAAGAAACTCCTCTATTGTCAGTGTGAAAAACTTTAATGAAATATATATTAGTTTTGTGTATATAATTTTGCAATGCCATGAAGAGAAAGGTATCCTCAAATTTAAGACATCTGACCCTCACGTGAGGGCATATATCTATTAAACCACTACCAAGCACATATAATATAAGACACATCATGTAAATCTCAGTGGAAAATGTTTCCACATAAACTATGTATTGCAATCCAGTAAAACATTGGTGTTTATTGTGTTTAGTAGCAATAGGTTGTACAAATGTATGTTATTGACTTGCAAGGTTTTTTGTAAACCTTCATTCTTGATGCTAAATGTCCTTCTGAAACCCTTTTAACAAAGATGTTCTCATGTATTGATTGTATTTCACTGACAACGTATTTGTTATGTTTTGTATTTTGGGACTTTTTATTATTACACCTCAGGAAGCAGTTACCAAAGCATTTTACAGCATAGATTTTGACCTTAAAATAATGTAATGAAGATTTGTCGCAGACTGTAAAGATGTTTTGTATTGAACGTCAAACAAAATATATTAGGATGTGTAAAGTGCTGCAAACTCAACATGGCTACGTCTTTCTACACTTAGATGTTGATTTAGCATCAGCACATCCTATCACATTAACTAAGGGATCCATTTATAACTGGGAGAAAATACCAAGTGAACAAGCATTTACCTAGTTTTTGCCTCACAATCATAAGTTATGAACCTGCAAAGTCCTCACTGCTGGAGTAATCGATAAACTCTCTACCCAGTCACCTGACAGCAGTGTCCCCATAGCACAATTTAAGAAGACGAAATGAGTTTATTTGCATTAAAATTTTAACCTATGAGTTTTTCCTGTCCCCAGCAATTTGTGTATGCACAGAACATAGACAGACAGACAAAGAAGCTCTAGCTGGAAAATCATCAAATTACTTGCAAACTAAATATGAATAAATTGGAACACACACACAGGCCAGGTCTGTTGCAGTTAGGAATTTTAAGTTTATTTAATTTTAATATATATGTATACTGTACATTTTAAAAAATACAGACATCCTTAAACATATTCATTATTTTCTAATTGACCTGAAGATATTTAAATTAGATGATAATAATTACATTGGGTTACATAAAGTTTCCGTTATATAGATTTGTTGTTTGTTGAACTTTGGTCACATTGATACTGTCATATACATTAATGCTGATATCCTTGATATCAGTCCTGTAATCTGATATTTCAAAGAGCATAAACCATGCTATTTCTTATATAACTAGCTAAATAGAGATATACAGAAGATAGACATTTGGCTCATCTTATACAGATCATTTTTTATTTGTTATTATTTTATTTATTTTTATTATTCATTAACCTCAGATATATAGGAAACCTCAGAAGTATAGGAAATTCTTATAGTTATTACACACAAATGAAAGTTACTGTATTTATTAGTCTACATTACGTTTTATTAATGCTATCCACTATCCTTTATGTTTTCTTAATTGTTGGTTTCTAGTGTAAGTGAGCGCTAATACATCTTAAATGTTTGTTTCCTGTATCATGGTAAAACCATTCGTACATTCTTATCAATTCCTTCCCATCAGACAACATTTATATGTTTTATTCTCTTTGGTTATGTTTTGTTATGCATTTCCTAATCACTGCAACCCAGGCATCAAATTGTAGTACTGCATCAGCAACACAGTATTATAAGTATTGCAACGTCACTGTTGGATGTGTTATATTTTATTTAAGGGGTATCTTTGTCTTACATGTAGTCTGAAAAATGACCTCCTGAGATATACTGTTTATGAATGCAATTTGCACTTCATTCATACTTGTTAATAATATGTCCTGAACCATATATAAAACGTAATCTCAATAAAAAATAAAAAGTACCTCTGTTCTCTGGACACATTCCTCATTGTACCTGTTATTTGTACAACAGTGCCATGCCGCCCTCCGATGTTTGTATTTGTTGACAAATCACCCGATATGGTTACAATGCATGTCCCCTTNTTTCACCTGCTCCCCCTCCCGATTCATGTTCCATACTGTTTTATTGTAAACCTGTGAAAACTTTGTTGATCATATGGTTTGTACTTTATTCTGTTCAATAAAAATATATATACTAAAAAAAATAAAATAAAATAAAAAGTACAGAGGGAGCACAAATCTTTATGACCCTAATTCACCTGTGTGTGAACCGACCTTGGTTTGAGTGGATTCATGATGGGTTCCCCACTATATAAATGCCAAGAGCAAAAACATATCTGGTGCTTCATATCAAACAATATGTAACTCCTGTGTGCCTGAGGGGAGGGAACTACCCCATCATTTCACTCTTTTCAGGGTTGTAGCAGCAGTTACGCTGACTCTGCATTGATATATTTGTGTGGATCAGATCAAACCCTGCCTCAATCCCTTAACTGAAATCGAGTCTCCCCCCCTGCCCCAACCCATGTAGTGTAATTTAGGTCAACAAGGTCCCAGCTGACTGTTCTGTACTGTTTGACACGCATGTGTCAAGACATACATAAATAGTTGGTTTATGGCGCCCATAACGATTTGTGTACAATATTTTCTTCTTATAATTACAAAAGAATCAGAAAATATAGTGTCCATTAAACATATTAAACACATTCCATTAAAACATTGTCAGGCCAGTCATATCATTTATGACTTTATTTTCCCTCAATATCATTTACAATGTCACTAAGAAAATAAACAGCTTGTCCTGGGAGGGATAAAGGGCCTAATCTCTTCAAATAGACTTGATCTAAGAAGCATGATATTTAGAATATTAATTTCTGATTGTGTACTGATACGCTATAAAACAATCTTTCCTCTGAGCAAAGTAAAATGTGATATTTCAGATACATAATACTAATGCTGGATACACATCGGAACAATTATCGTGTTAATCACGTGATACATAGCAGTTACAGCTGACATCGCTTAAATGTGTACTCTCCTAACATGTTCCAGGATTGTTTTACAGAATCTTTGGTGGTTGTTTGAATTTGTTTTTAGAAAATCCTAATATTTGTGACAGTGGTCGAAGTGGAAATTTAGAAGTGGGGGTATGGACATTTAGAAGTGGTGGTATGGAAACATAGAAAATAATGGAAGTCAATGGAGATTTTAAATTTTTCCATTACAACAGTGGGAGAAGTGCCGGTATGTCATACCCCCGTATACCCTCCCACTTCGAGCCCTGATTTGTGATGTAACAACATCTTAGGGTAAATTTTCCTGGATTTTGCCAGCAATGGTACGTGCTGCGATTTTTCAGTTTCAAGCGTTGATTTTGCCAATTTACTAAGCATCGATTTAGGTTGTCTAAATTGAAGAACTTCTGCAATTTTTTCTATTTAAAACAAATTTTTATTGAAGTTTGCTACAGTACAATAGAATGCAAAAAAAAACATGTACATGACAGGAAATCATGAATCAACAGTGGTCTGGTTGAGTTACAGCAATAATAAAAATGGAATGTGAAGTGGGCATAAAAATGGTGCTGTAAGGTAGAGAAAAATGCGTCTCAAAAGGTGGGGTAGATGCAGTGTAAGTTATGAGGTCTCGGAAGAACAGGGCAGCCATATCGCAGGGTCAGAACAAAGGACACAGGAGGCATACCAATCAATGTGACTGAAGCAGGAATGGATGGCCCGTCTAATGGGGGGTGATAGGGTATCAATGGAATTTTCCTATAGGTGGAATACCAGACGTTCCTTAAGCAGGAAAGCTTACAGCCACTCCATCTGGAAGATGTAATAAAGCTTAGTTGTAAACAGCTTTAGAGTAGGAGGGGTGCATCCACATGTGGAGGATGCTCTTACGGACTGCCGCAGATAGAATTAGTAGTAAGGTTTTGCAGTTTTTTGTGCACTGGATCGCAGGGTCGCGGATACCAAGAACAGCCCACTGAGGTGTGGAGCCTCTGCAATTTAGCCTAATTGCTACTTAGTAGCACCCCTTGTGAGCATACTTATGTAAATGGCAGAGGTGCAGCCATCAGGTCCGGGGCATATTTAACCACAGCCTCCAGTTTGTTTAGTGTGAAGAGAAAGTTCAGGACAACGCAATCGTCAGGGGACAGGGAAAGTGATAGTAGAACTAAAAGATGTTTCAGAGTTTGGTATAATAGGCATGAAAGACCATGGACATGGCAGCCTCGGGAGTCATGGACAGATTGTATATACATCGGAGAGTGCTGTGCCTGCAAGGCCTTGGCAAGCATACGCCCTGATCTTTTCAATCCCTGGTCACTGGAGCAGGCAGTGGGCATAGCAGGTAAATAGATCGTCCTCCAATCATTCGCCATGGAGTTTACAGGAGCAGAAGAAAAGGCTTCAAACAATGTACATTCAAAGGAAATCCACAGCAGGTAGCACATGGACCATGGGTGTGCCGTGCAGAGGGGGCACCTGTAGCCATACCCTGGTTACAGTGGCAACCCTCAGCAGAGCTCTCAGAGGTGGCCAGCAGGAACATCCTTGGCAGGAGAGAAGCCACTGGGGACTGGAGAAGCAGAGTGAAATACTAGATGGTGACAGAGCATTCAGACAGTGCGTCCGCTCGCATTGCCGTCTAGGTCATGCCATCATTTTTAGACCAACAAAAGCAAATATCTAAACAGTTTTGGATTTTGTGCACTTTAGAGTTTTCTGAATATTAAACAATGTATTTCTTAAAACCATGATCCATGTGGTTGTCTTATTCTGTTCTGTTGGTCCCATGGTACATCTGTATGTCTTCAGTGTTCTAAAATGGACTTGGCTTTTGGAGGTGTGGTGAATAACATTCATGAGGTCCATCATATTTATATGGAATTGCTTAAAGTGGTTGTGAATATTGATATTTACATGTTTATATGTTATGTTTACATGTAGCACTTTTTCATAGCACAGTCCAGAACAATTATATGAGTCCATCATCTCATGCTGTATGTACAAATATAATTATTATTATTGTTATTATTATTACTAGACACTATACGATAAGCAGTATTATTTTCGCAGAAATGTTTAAAATGTAGGTCAGTTGAACATATGACATTACTCAGACTAATTTGTACACACTGTGATTTGTTGGGGAATATATTACTTGAAATCAATTGCTATTAGCAGTGAAGACTTCTCCTCATTATTCAGACATATATAAACACAATATCGCAGGCATAATAATCATGTTTGCATGGGACAACATACAAAAGTGTAATTTAATAAAGCATAAGTTATGAAAGAAATATGTATCTTAAAAAGGATTTTAGTTTGATTTAAAAAAAAAGGTGTGACAGATATAGGTTTATAATATTGGACAGTTCTTAGGTAACTGCAAAGGAGAACACTGAAAGCAATATCATGAATGAACACGATCGTTATAGCATTAAACTGTTATATAACAAACCACCGATAATGTGATTCAAATGCATTCACAATCAATACAAAGATCTTTGGGGGCAGCTTTCGCACTGGTTCACCTGGATTAACTGGATTAATGGGAATACATTAGTACAATTATTGCGGTGTTCTTGGAACCTTCATAGAAGTATGGTGATTAAAAGGTATTATTGAATTTGTGTTTCTGAAATAGAAGATATCCACAGGGGCATTCCATGACATGAGAAGAAAGGATGTTCTCTCAATAGCCCACACAAGTTATAGATGTCAAAATGAGTTTGAGCTGAAATACAATTGAAAGGGGCAAACAAGGGTTTTAGGCCTTCAGAGTTGGTCTTTTTTGTTATTTTAATAATAATAATTATTATTATTTTTTATGTAAAAACACAAAACATTTATTTTACAACAGCAATTCATCAACAGTCCACATAACAAAATATCTATTATGTCTTATAACCAAATAAAACCAGTTATTTTTATTTTTAAAATATCTCTCAATTTTTTGGCACACTGAACATTTCTAGTGGTCTCCCCATATGAAAGCCCTTTTCCTCTCCCTAATAACAGCTATTAAGGGAAGGATAGGGAAGGTCATTGGAGAAGGTCCTGAATGCCATAAAAAAATGATGTTAATTAAAGTATTGGTGCTTTATAAACAGTGCTTTATGTCATAAAATGTATCTCATAAAAATTAGTAAATAGAGCTAATAGATACCAAAGGTACTTTATGAACACCAATAAGGATGCCATCACTTAAGGTAGGTACACACGGTAAGATAAATTGTAACCAGTCGAAAGATTTTTCAAGAGTGGGTAAAACCATGTTGAATTGCAGGGGGGGGGGTTAAATGAATGTCAGTGTTTGCATGCAGGGAGAATACTTTATTGTTGCATGTTGCACACAGATACTGACCAGTGTTACTGTTACACTGTTATTAGACTTGTGCTAGGAAACATCNTCTCTCACCTGTAATACTGATTGCTATTAATTCATTTTGCCTCCCCTGCAATTCAACATGGTTTTGCCCACTCTTGAATAAATCTTTCAATTGGACACAATTTATCTTACCATGTGTTCCTAGCTATACTGTAAATACTATAGCTATACTGTTTAAATGACTCTCCATCCACCAGGTTTTTACATGATTTACAGGCGTGGCAAGCTGTTGTTATGAAATATAGAGCTGACCTAAAGTTAATAGACCTTTACCCCATACCTCACTTTTGAGCATAGACTGCCACCAGCATTCATAACTGCTGCTCACACTGTTCATACATTCTATATAACAGCCCAGACTGTCATCAACATCCACTTCTGCTCTATCCACCCGCAGTGCTGCAGTTCTGTCTGCCTCTACTAGTCCACTAAAGCTTAACTTGCTGCCATCAGAGTATCTACAGTCAGTATAGGCCCTCCCTATATTTGCCAGGGCATGCTCTGACGACCTGATGTGATGGGGTAGGCAACCTGCGGCTCTTTAGATGTTGTCAAACTACACATCCCACATGCTTTTCAACTGCTAAAAAAATGTTATAGCAACTGTTAAAACAGTTAAAGCATGCTGGGATGTGTAATTTGACTACATCTGAGAGCCACAGGTTGCCTACCCCTGGTGTAGAGAATAGTTTGTAGATGAAGAAGCTAATTTAGGCTAAAAGAAAATGCCCCCAAATCTGTCATTTTGCACTATAATGCCAGACCAAAAATAAAAAGTCCTGTAATTGGTAACCTGAATGAGTTACTAAAAAGGCAATTCCCCCACATGAAGCTTTTATAAAAATGTGTGTACATTGCAAACTGCGAATATGAGGCATTAGTATAGAATTTGTTTTAAACATTTTTTAAGATTACAACATCAAAGAGCCTCATTTTTTCATCGAAACCATCCGAATGACAAAGAGACAAGTATTTATGATACATTCATTCATGTTTTTACAAAATAACAATAAACTTGTTTTGTGTATCTTTGAATGCCCTGTACAGTTCTAGGTGACTGGCAGTCTAACAAATGATGTCTGATATCAGACTTTATCTTGTGTCATTGAATCTCCCTATTTTGCTCATATACATATCTACTTGTCACACCTGCCAAGTGCCTCTGCCGGTCCCTGCTCTGTCCTTACCTGCCATCCTGTATGACTCGTCCTTATCTATCAGACAATGGGCCTTTTCTCTCTGTGTAAATGCAAACATCCATGCATAATAAATGTGCCCCACTCTCCTAGATACATCACAGATAAAAGTAGGCTGCTGAAGAGAGGAAGGGCTAGTGTGTGTCTTATTAATATTATCAAACATTTACAAACAGAATAAACAGTTCATTGAAAAATGTTTCCAGTTGCATTCAGGCTAAAGGCAATTATTCCTATTATTATATTATTTATGTTCTTCTAATATTAGTAGTAGTAGTATCATTGGACCAGGGCAAAACCTCAACTGCTGCATTTTATGGAGCTATGGTTGCAGAACCCTTCCTTAATATTTTCACACCGTCCACTGATAAAATAGGAATGAAGAGGAAATAAGGGTAGAACATAAGCATTTAAACTAGCCCTTAGTGTACTATAAGCATTCCTCCCCATGCCAGTAGCCCCTCTGGACGCTTTTTGCCAGTGGCAGTGCTAGGCCTCTGGACACCCTAGGCTGCCCCCCTATATCTATATACCAATATATAGCAGGGTTTACTGGCCCATTTATTCCGCATAGACAGCATGGTATATATTGTCTAACTGTCCGTGGTCCTTTGTGGAATTAGCACATGAATTCATTAATTTTAAGATTTTAGTTATCATTTACCCAATACATTCCACCAAAATTATAGAATCTAAGAGTTTGCTATGGGCAACACATCTAAGTATATATGTTGATAAATATGTTCATAAAATGTGGTAGGTTTAACTATACATGAGATCTGCATTGTCGTCGAAGTGAGAAGTTACAAGTGGGGGTATGGAGGAGGAAGGAGAGGAATCGGGTCTTGAGGGGGCGTGGTTTACAAAAGTGGACAGCTGAAAAAAAAAGTTTCCGTATGCAGTATAAAAGTTCCATTTTCATTAATATTAAATACTATAGAATATACATAGTACATCAAATAATTGTCTGTCTCCTCCATTTATTTTATCTGTGGGTGAATGGGTGGTTGGAGCATAGCGGGGAAATGAACCAGTATACCTTATCTTTATATATTGGCTCCCTTCAAGCACTGGTTCAATACTCATGTGGACTGTGAGATTATCTGCCCCTGTATCAGTTATTGTCAGACTGGAAATCACAAAACTTTTAATATATCATTATAACATATTGACAGCGGTTTGGGTAGTACCAGGCCCTGTAATTTACCACTACTTAACATTACACCAACTAATCTGAATGCTTGTGCTTGTGAAGGACTTGTGATTTACTGTATACTTCAATATATGGCAGAAGGGTATAGTTACCACTCATGCTCATAAACTTGCAAGTTATATGATCCTTGTTAAAGTGTCACCGATATTAACAAATAAAATGATAAATGCCCCTTAGTTGAGACTCGCACATGTTACATTGTAAGTAGAGTAATATAAAGTAAGAAAGTGTAATTCTACAACCATGGACAGAAATGGGTCACAGCATTGAGGACCTATAAGGAGATGTGTGTTTCGTAAATTTTACATGTGGGATACTGGAGCTGAAATATTAACTAGTCTCATCTTCTCTGCTGCATAGAATACAGGAAAGAGCAGAAAATCAGTGTCTTTCAATCAATAGTAACATTGTTACTGCCCAAAACACTGGAGTCTCCTTGACATTCCAGGAGAGTCGCCAACCCTGCTCTATACTGCGTAACTGGTCATCATTATTAACTAACATACAACATTTTATATTACATTTAGTCCACATGCTGGTATTTAAGACGTGTTCAGTTGTAACCCATAGCTGCCAACTTTTGCAAATGACTCAGGGAGATTGCGATAATGCCCAAAAGGGGTGTGTCCTGTACCAGCAAAGGGGTGTGTCCTATACATAGCTCTTCCCATGGGGCGTGTACAGCACAGCCACGGCCTCAATGAAAAAGGCAGTATCAGTATTAATTGACTGTAAAAAAAAAAAGCTTTCAGTATATATTGTAAAGACTGATAATTTGAGATCTTCTTCCTCTTTATAGAAATAGGCCACCTTAATACAATAATTTCTTAATATAAATCAGCATCAGGGAGTTTTCCCAACACTTCATGGAGTTAGGGAGATCACCTACTCTTTAGGAAGTCTCCTTGATATTCAGAGAGAGTAGACAACCATAACAATTACAAATATATAGCTATTTCTTAATAGTGGTAAAAAAGTGCAAGAGTTTTGTTTAAGGACATAGATATGTTAATTCAGATAATTTCTCATAGAAATTTACATTTTTGGCTCCAATTGTAATTCTAATGGCACGGAGCTGGTTTCTGCGATGAATGCGTCATTGTTTCAGAAAAGTTTTTAAAATTCTTAAATCACTATATCTTCTTTCTCTATTGTTGCTAGCCATAACATGTTTTTAGACATGAGCTTATTGTTTTGCTTGTCAAATGACTGCAGTGTTTTAAAGCACACAATGCAAACACAATTAAAATAATACATAAAAAGATGAGATTTAGCTTGGTTTGCGAAAGAACTTTGTTTGAAGTGTAAAAAAATATATAAATGGAAATAATGAGCTCAGAGCCTGTTTACTGGTAATAAAAGCTAGAATCATTTCCTGACAGATAGACTTTCTCCTGGCTTTCTGCCTTTGATATGTCCGAATGTCTGCACTGCTATTATTGACTTAGCCAGCACAACTCTCAGCCCACGCTCAAGTTTGTTTTAACCCTAACTAAGCCACTCTTGTTTTAAATAATATGCAAGTTGTTACCTGCTTCCAAAATTCGAAATGAGGGTTATCTTGTGCAACATATATTAAATTGCATAAGCAGATCATATAAACTGACAGATGGGCCATTTTACAAATATGGATTAAACAGAAATAACACTTTGCTCATTCCTAAGTTTCAATTAAATGAATCTTTCAGAATCTGTATCCCAAATTAATTTAGAAGACTGACTGAATCTATAATTTAAGAAGTTATAGATGGTGGGCTAAGCTATTGCCCTTTTACATCTTGATGCACCCCACATCTTGATGCACCCAACCTAAAATTATATATATATATATATATATATATATATATATATATATATATATATATATATATATATATATAAATCCACTTGACTGTCACTCCTCTCAAAGTAAGTTCCTTGCTCCGGTGCTCAATTCCAAATCATTTGTGATACATACTATTGGTAGAAGGGAAGGCACTCTGAAGGCTTTATAGATTACCCAAACATTTTTTTATTCAGTAGTTTAAACATTCGGTAGGTCCAACGTTTTAATCACGGCATGGTGATTTTCATCAGATATATAAGATAATTGTTGTGCATATATCATCCCTGATGAAAAGCACAATGCTGTGATTGAAACAGACCTACCGAATGTTTAACCTATTTGAATAAAAGAATGTTTGGATCATCGATAAAGCCTTCAGAGTGCCTTCCCTTCTACCAATAATATATATATATATATATATATATATATATATATATTT